>JBAMHW010000014.1:10933642-10955520 GCA_037177495.1 Rhadinocentrus ornatus | reverse complement strand
CTCCTCTCCCCCCCTTCCCCCCTATCACCACGAAATGCACAAAAAGAATGGTGAGATACAAATAGTGAAATCAGCACTGTCAAAGCACGGAATGACGACTGGTGCGCTGTAGGGAGGGGGACCAGGGTTGTCAGGAAATCAATGTCGAGAGCTAACAGAATCCCCCCGCCCCTTGCAGCATACACACACACACACACACACACTACACACTTGCAGGGGCTTGGAGAGGCAATGACGTGGTCTGGAGCTGCGCACAACATGGGCTTAATGAGGCACAGCAGGACTGCTCTGCACTCTGCATTTCACACACCTGCACACACACCCACACGCATGCAGACTCACACATGCTCATCTCTCATGAGGCACAATCTCATTTCTCACAGCCTTGCACCAATTCTTTATTCCAACTCCCCCGTCTTCAGCTTCAACGCTGTCTCTCTTCCTTCACTCACTTTTACCGCGTTCTTACTTCGGATGCTCATAAACATGTCCGCGAGCGCGCACAAACACCCTTCCTTTCCTCTCTTGCACCCACTTCAATCATTCTTAGATCATCCAGCCTCAGTTCTCCATCTCCTCTGGCGATTTGTTCATTCATAAACCCTCACGCTGTTCCATCACTGAGTGTGTGTATGTGTAAATGTGAGGAAGTGGGTGTAAAGGCTGGGTTAGGGGGCCAAGGGGTAATTGTGCATGCATGCAAGACGTGCCTAAACACGTAAAACTTATCTATGCACAGTCAATACACGACAGTTCCACTGACACCTTGTCTTTGCTTCATTTAACCTGTTAAAACTCCGTGTTTCTATCCCCCTTCGCATCGTGTGCCACCAGCAATCCCCCCCCCCCCAAAAAAAAGAAGAAAAAAAGAAAAAAGACATATCCTCCTCCCACCACTCCCTCTGGACTTATATGAGGTGTGCAGCTTTGAGTCGAGCGGATTCTGCCCTCTCCTTGCCTTTCCCGTCACTGAACACATAAAGCTGTCTCCTTATGAGTTATACCACCATTATATTGTCTGGCTTATTGCTAATCAATGTAGGAAATCTCCCATGGGTGTTGGTGGTGATGGAGGGGACATCTCCTTTAGTGCCAAAACTTCTCACATACACAGAAATGTGGGATTGTTTGTGCTCAACTAAACATCAACAGGATAGAACCTTGAACAAAGTTGCCTCTTTTTTTCCACCCACATTTTTACTTAAATTGTATGTTTCTGTCAAAAAAGCTTTGCAAAAGGTATTGTGAATACAAAAATGTTGCGCGCGCACACAGGCAGGTTCACACATCGCTGTGGAAAGTGCTCTCAGGAGTCTGAGTGACAGAAACATAGAGCCAAAAAGCGTGAAGATGGGTGTGCATGCAAGCACACACACGAAGGCACACTTAACGGCTGACACTCACTCCCATTTCAATTAGAGCGTTGGCTGGCTGGGAGAGAAAAGGGGGAGGAGGGGCCTGTCGGTGCACACACGCTGCTGCAGACCAAACACATGCACACACAAACAGACGGAGGAGGAAGCACTCTAAACAAAACAGGAGGCTAATATGTGTACAGCAGAAGACACAGAAAGCCCTACTTGACTGCACATTTGAGGGAAACGTGGTTCAGTAAGGGTGTTAATCGTTGATTGACTTAATTAAATAAAATAGCAATAACCATATTAATAACTGATTATCATTTTAGTCAAGATTAAAACCAAAATGCCTTTAATTCCCTGTACTCGTTCTTTTCCTCTAATAACTGCACTTTTGTACAAGTTGGACAAAAACAACCTTTAAAAACACAACAAAAATAAGAAATTAGGTCTTCTACTCACATTTCATATCTGTTGGTGCTAATTTCTCTCACCAAGTTAAGATACAGGTTCAGTGTGATGAGGCAAACCCAAGCCAAGGCACTCCAGTCTGCAAAAATGCACACATAAAAAAAGAAAACTCCACCAAGGTCAAGTTACAACACAGCTCACTGCCTTACAGCATGCACTTGCAAATGTGTGTCCAAACATACACGTACGAAGGTAAGACAGTGTGAGCGTGTCTGTGATTGTGCGTGTGTTCCACTTTTTGATAAATGAAGGCCCATTCTGCAGTAATATGAGGGAAACCTGTAGCTTAGGGTGATGGATGAGAGGTGGGAGCTCACGGAGAGATAATGATGAACTGTGGAAAAGCAGAGGGAGATAACGCAGGAGTGCGGGCTGGAGAGGGAGAAAAAGGAGGAAAGCATGGTGCAGGAGATGATGGTGGGTGGAGTGGCAAAATGTAAAGACATTTAAAGGAAGAAATGAAGGAAGAATACAGGAACATGTGGTCTGCAGAGAGGAAAAATAGAAGCAAACTACTGAGAGAGTGTACAATGCTTAAGCCCCCTCTTTTCTGCCTTCATATTTAATCTTGTTACACTGCATGTGTGTGTTTCTGTTCACTGGCAGGCAAAGCTGGTCAACACCCCCCTCACACACACACATTCATATACAAATGTACAGTCCACACTCTCACTCCTCTTACATTTAAAAGAACCTTTGGGAATACTGTGCGATAGTTTAGACCAATGCGGTCTGTGTGGTATTATAACAATAAGTCACAATGACTGTCATAGAAAATGCATCTTATATAACTATAAAGCAGCCAAAGGCATTCTTTAGCTTGACTATACACAGCTCAGCTTCACCACCTGTCCTGTCTTTTGCAACAGAGCGGAGCCGCCGTTCAGCTGATTTTTAGCACGAGTGTTTTTCCTCAGTGTGAGGATCGTTTCGAAAAACCAAGGTGACATGCACCAACCCCGCAGCAATAATTCACTGCCCATTACCTTGTATGTGTCACATGGTACATATGTGTCTACCAGCAAGGCCACTAAAACAGGCCATGGGAAGTGTGGTATTATCAGCCTGCCCTAATTAAAAATCTTTTGCTAATCAATGCTAAAAGAGTGGAAACTTTGATGCCACCTATGCAAATGCTACCAAAGTAGTAGTTGTAAAGAAAACTCTGAATTGGAACAACAAAGAAACGTTTCCATTTTCATATGTAGATGTTCCAGATTTTTCTAAGTTACATGGTTCAACTCTCTGCTGTCACTGGAGGAAAGTCATCTCCTCATACACGGAACTGTGATGAAACACTGAGGGTGTCTGGTTTGAGGGCGTTTCAATTCAAAGCCTGCAATGGCCCAATTACTAAACAGTAGTGTCTGACTCACCACTGCGGGTGTGGAATTCTTAGTGTAGGTGTGCCGCAACTCCTAAAGACATTTAAATTCCTACTTTTTAAAAGAAAATATGTATAAGATGAAGAAGTAAAAAAAAAAAATGCAATACAAAGCAAGACGATTTATGAGTTATGGCAATATGATGGAAGTAAAATATCAACAAATGGATATAACAAAACGTAAAAGAAAGAAAAGAGTGCATTTTCCAGTTTGCAGTTACATGAAAAATTGAGATGTGATGCAGCACAGGTGCACCTTTTTCTCTTTACACAGGTCCAAGATACACAAACATTTTAAAAATATCCTGATCAAACTTAGTATTAAGTTAATATTCCAGGATAAAGATGGAAACATTGTGTATAAAATTGTTTTAGGTTTTTTTTGTGTGTGTGTATGCAAACATTGCACAAAGTTACAAAGCCTAATGTCGACATCACAACAAAAGAATACAGGGGCTTAAGTGCTTGAAATGCCCAATTATGGTCCAGGCTTTTCCTACTTTACTGGAGGACATTAGCTTGCAACACATTTGCATTATGTAGTGGCAGTGCTGACACACGCGCGTGCATGCACACACACAAAATTAAATAGTAATATGGATTCTGTTTTGACCAATCATCTGACCAACTAGAGCAGACTGGCCCTGAGAGACAGCAGTTAAAACAGTGTTTCACACATGTTTAGCTGAAATATAAAGTTATGAATAAATATAAAATCTTAATATGGGTTCTTTAACTAAAAACATCAGTTTATCACTTCATGAAGTCATATTGGAAATTGAACATGTTTTGAAAATAACTTCCAACCTGTTTAGGCACATTTTGTTCTCAAGCCTAAAAAGGAAATGACAAAGCAATATAATTTGCCCTGGTGATATATGAGCTCTTCGTCAAATGTCTGCGTTGGAAATCTGCTTTTTCTTTGCTGCTTGTCTTTATTGCAAAAAACTGTGCCAGCGAGCTATTAATTAAAATCTGTCTTACCAAAGTATGTCAGCCACCAGGCTTGAAAGTCACAAAGAGATCCCTCCGGATGGCTCTCACCCTGGGGAATTAAAGAAAGAGCAGCATGGGAAAACATTTTTTATAACCCCCCTTAAAAAAAAAATCCAGTGTGCTTTTAGTGTAACTCACCATGACATATGCTACGCTGTCGAAGAAGGCTGCTACAGTCAGGCTAAGAATCATCTTCTGTACCGTGAAAATTTGAGAAAAAGACATGAAGGAGGCTCATCTAACAAAACATCCTGAGTGAAAATGCCAGTGCATTTACATTCGCTTAGCGAGAGAAGGACAAATTATAGCTCAAATGATCACTGATGTGGCTGACAGCTTGGTATATAGCATCCATGGTGACAACTCAGTAAAAAAAAAAAAAAAAAATCACAGGGGGACAAATTTGCTTCTTTACACAATGTAAAGTCTAAACTCTGCATTTTACATTAAATCAATCAATAATATGTACATTATAGTATTCGGAGAGTAGTGCTGTGATGCACACCAGTCAAAATTTGCCTATAGGGGAGGTAACAATCTGTAGCTGTGGCAGGCATAAAGAGAAAAAAAACACACACACACACACACACGGCCCTTTATCAATTTGTGTCCAGCAATGACCCTGGCAAGGCTTTGAAAGAGGAGGATGGGGATGAAGAAGAAGAAGAGGGGGATGGTAATACAGAAAAAAAGAGCGCAGTAGGGCCTTGAGAGCACCAAAGACTATTGACTGACAGATAACCTTTGTGAGTGGATGCAAGTAGGAGAGGGTTTATGTGGTCTAAGAGGAGGAAGAGGAATGAAAGGAGGGGGAGGAGGATAAGAAGGACACGAGGTCGCTCTCTGCGATGTGGTTCAGAGGTAATGGGATACATCAGAGTCCCACGTTAAGCTGTCATTTACTTCAGATTAGGAGGATAACATGCAGCACTGCTAAACCTAACAGACCTGCAGGACCAGCTTCAAAAATGCAAACCATTTAAAGCAGTATCACAAACGAATACCAACGAGAAAGAAAAATAAGTGGATAAAAAAATAAATCAACAAATATGAAAATTAAATCCTTTAATATTTATTCAAAACGCTTCATTTGAAGAGTGGAAAAAGCAGAAGACAGCAGCCACTATCACAGAATGACCGTGAGTCAATTAACTCCCCAATTCATTAATCTGTGCATTTTAATTGGGTTCAATTATGCCAAGATTTGCGCTGGCTAATTGAACACATTTCCGGTGGAAATGAGGCAACAGAAATGTAAAAGGAGTGTTAAAATACACTGCGCAGTGCAGTACAAAATTACCTGAGCCAAAGACTGATACCTCCGAAGCACCCAGATTACAAACAACATAAAAAAGCTGAGGAGAGAGAAGAAAAAACCCATGTAAGATCTGTTGATTGAAAAGGTGACAGTTTGAGCATTACAGGCAAATTACATACATCATCATGACTCTAACACAGACGTCTGCAGGCTCTTTTGTGCTCTGACTGTGCACTACAGTAACTGCTGATATCCTTTAAATTTGATCCTACTAACAGAAGGAGGGAAAATTACAAAACTGTCGCTTACAGGCATTTCAAGGCACCACCATGGTAGAAAAGACACTGTAGTTTATTTTATGGTACTTTTTTAATGTTAGATTGTGCTTTGACAATAAATGAGATGAATACTTTTATAAATATATTTTTTAATAAAGAATGTGCACTGACTGTGGAACAGATTAGCCATTTTACTGGAACCCATGGCCTGTTTCGGTTCAGAAGTGGCTCTCATCTTTAAAATCTCTGTCTAATTCATAACTTCTGACAAGTATTTGATCTTACAGAGTTGTGCAGCAGCAGCTTTGTGATCAGTGAGCAAAAGCTAAATTAACCAGTGCATTTTCATCCTATGTTTCTGTCTTGAAGGCAGTGTTGTGATAAACACTAAGAACAGTGGATTTCTGCATAAACTTTTCCAGATTATGTGCTTTTGGCTGACCGCGGTTTGGATACAAAGGACAGTTTGGGCTTTATATGAGCAGACTCCAGCAGATTATGAGGTTTGTTTGTTGTTCTCTAACTAAATGGGTCCCAATGTTGCTCTGTTAGACATTCAGTCACAACGTTCAGGACTGTTTACTGTTTTAGGATGTTTCAGAGTAGATCTGCCATCAAATCCAGGTAATTTGAATTTTATATATACAATTTTATTATTCTTGTAATAAATTAATATACTTCCACATATTTTTGATTGCTTTATTACTTTTATTGCCACTTTTGCTTAAAGATGTATTAAATTAATTCGTTAATCCTTGTTTATATTTAAACGTCTGTCTTTTCCCTTATAACACCCAAACTAAGTTCATTTATCAGAAATGAAACCACACAAATTAATAAATAGTATATTTGATTTCAGAATCAAAATATCAGAACAACAAATATTTAATTAACATATAAATGATCAGTATGATGGTCTAGTTCACGTTCACGTGAGTTTATCACGTGAAGAGGTTTCTTTTCAGCATGTTGTAAACATGTTTTTAATACAATTTACTAGTGAGAAGCCTTAAAGGGTCGATGGAAACTGTAGCCAGGTTCCCCCCAAAAATGGTGGACAAAGCTGTTATATATATGTTATACTATACGCTCTAATTATACAGTGTTACAACACTGGATAGTAGGGTGTGACACATGCCCAACAACGCAACCATGGCTTCTAAGACTAAAACAGAATAACTCAACACATCTACAACAGAGCCACAAGAAAGCTTTAGGATTAAAGTAATTATAACCTCCCACCCATTACAACACTGATTATGGAAGAGATAATCCAAAGCCTCGTGCTAATATTAGTTAAAACTATATTACAACATGTCTAACTAAATGCAGATATTAAGTAAACACAACTCATCATGCAAATTCTGGGGGATCTTAGAAAAATATTCTTCAACAATATTGCAAAGATAACTCCATCTACGGTGTAATATCATCAAAAGATTCAGATAATCAGGAAGGATCTATGTGTGCCAGGGATGAGGCTGAAGGTCAAAACTGGGTGCTTGTGACCTTCGGGTCCTCAGGCTGGACCGCATTAAAAACAGACGTAAGTCTCTACTTGAAATTACTGCGCTAGACGTAAGGCAACATCAGTGCTTAAAATTACATAGACGTTTCAAAACACGTAGGCTCTCATCCAGACATGTCTTTCAGGCAGAGCCGGCCCAACGCATATGCAAACTAAGCAACTGCTTGGGGCTCCCATGTCATCAGGGACCTTCCCACATGTGCTTTAATTGTCAAGATATCTTGACTTAAAAAAAGTAATAATACCCACAAAAGTCAGTTTTATACTGTTTAATCATGGCCACATGTCAACCATGAAACCTTTGTGTTTGACATGCAAATAATACTAGTTGAATGGATTCCTGCTTCCTCTGTTGAACAGAACATTAATAGTTTTTTGTGTAGCAGAGCGCTCTGGAAACGCTGAGGTTCGCTAATATAAGAAGTCATGGACAAGATGGTTACAGTTTTAAGCTTAATTGTAGGGGACACTTTTGAACCTCTGTTCTGATTTTTTTTAAAAGTCATTAAACTGGTTAAATTGTTTACTCTGTCTTTTCTTATTTTGTTTTAACTTTAAAATAAAAATTTAGTATGCCGCATACGCATGCATCACATTGCATACTAAAAAGTACAAATTAATACGAAACCACTTTTCTGAATTGGCTACCCCATTAAGGTTAATATCCACAGCCAAAATGTCACACGAGTATGATGTATGCAGTAGGGATGGAGAAATTCACGGGTTGAATTGGTGGTCCAAGACAAATGGTTGCAATGCGACTGCACTGGTAGCTTCAGTGCACATCGGATCCAGCTGCCGGCTAAATATGCAATATGTCTTTCTTAGCATGTCAGCATCGGAAAAAACATGGTTACATTGATTATTACATAGTTTATCTCCTCTGCACCTGTATTTTTAAAGGTGCTTTGAACGCATCATCACTATCTTTTGGAGTTTTGTTATTAAAACAGCCGGGAGCTGGGTGGTGCAGCCGCAGTTAGTAAACAGCAAACACGGAGGACATCGAGACAACAGGTGAGGAGGATATATTCAGAGCATTTAAGTGTTTTATAAAACTTTGTAAAATTACAGAGAACACTATTAGTAAAAGGTTTTGAGAAAAGGTTCTGTTTGTGATTGTTAAATTAACTTTGCCAAGGCGAAGGTCATGTATTCGGTGGCATTGGTTTGTCTGTCAGCAACATAACTTAAAAAAAGTTATGGATGGATTTTGATTACATTTTCAGGAAATGTCAGAAATGGAATAAGGAACAAGTGAATAGACTTTGGGGGTGATCCGGATCACCTCCTGGAACCAGGAATATTTTTTATAGTGAGCTTTACCATGGAGAGTTAGAGATCATTTCAACATTAGTGCTTCTTGCTTAAAAAATTATGTCCACAATTTTTTTACTTAAAAAATGACAATGGCTTGGTGGATGTCTGCACTGTGTGCTTCTATATATTTCTTTTTAATAACAGGCGAAAAAGAAATAATGTATAAGTAGAGAATAAAACTGAGATTAGAAATAATAAAGATAAGAAATGTAATAAAATTTTCTTTCTTTTTATCTGTCTGTATCATATTGAATTGCATCTTCTTTTAAGTTGAATTTATTGGTTTGCTTTATAGAAAACAATCAAGTAGCAAATATTTTTGTCACAGGGAAAGAGACAAAATCATTGTGATGTTATTTAGAAACCAGATGTGGCCTTGTAAATTTTCTGTTTTGTAGCGCATCATGAATCCTATTGAACCGAATCGCATTGTATAAAGTCAAATCATTGTTAAATAATTAATTAATCGATTAATAAGTGAATCGTATTGCATTGTATCGGCAAGGGCCTTCACTGTATCGTTAATGTATCGTATTGCTGGCAGTGTATTAAGATGCGTATTAAATTGGCCTCAGTGGTGGGAATTCACATTCCTAGTAAGTCAACTACAGAAAAATACAAATGTCACATTTAAAGTGTATGAAATGATCAAGCACTAGCAAAGGTTAGGCACCAGTGGTGCTGAGATGGTCTAGGGGGAGGTCTCCAAATCAAATTCTACTCAGGCCAAGTCTGCTTTCAGGGAATGCCTTGCATATTTCATCAAGACAATCCTAAACTACATACTGCATCCATCACAACAGTGTGACTTCGCAGGAGAAGGGTGCTGAACTGACCTCCCTGCAGTCCAGACCTTTAACCAGTAAAAAAAACAACATATAGAGCATTATGAAACCAACGAAATTGTTCGAATCCTGCATCAAAATGAATTAATGAAATGGTAAAATGTCTCAGTTTAAACATCTGATATGCTGTTTGTGTTCTATTGAGAAATTAAATATGGGTTTAAGAGATTTGCAAATCATTGTATTCTGTTTTTATTTAAATTTTTCACAGCATCCCAACTTTTGGAGAATTGAGGTGGTAAATGTAAAATTCATAAATATGTTTCATTAATGCAGAATCACGTGACAAGAATTGTGATGTTTTTGTTACTTAAGGACATGGCATTTATATCTACAGTTACCAAAGGATGCTAATTTTCTTCCTGTGAGGTGGCTGCTGAAAGCTTGTTAATATTCATGAAGAAAATGCTACCTAATTGGACGGCAAATGAGGCATGAGGAGGGAAATTGGTTAGGGCAAGAATATTGGCATATATTAGGGTCAGGAATATCGTCAGGGTAAGCTGATCAGAGTGAAAATAAGTGCTGCTTCTTTGGTCACCTAGCTAAAAGAAGATTTCACCCATTTCCTCTTTCTTAGAGTCCACCATATTAAACTAGTAAATTTTTAAAGTAATCAAGAACAGAAAAAGCAAATACTATCAACAACCTGGAACTTTCACTTATTTTTGGTGCTAATTTCCCTTACTCATGTGGTAGAGTTGAATACTGCAAGAAGTTGCATTTAGTTGCAATAGGTAACTTTGCCCCAATACATGTTACTAAATCTTATATACTGCTCTGTTGAATCATATGTTTACAGCTGAGAAAACAAACAGTAGGTTAAACTAAGTATTTTTTTATGGCCTTCAAGGGGGCCATAATGGTAGGCCATGGGGGCTATCATTATTTGTTTGTGTCTCTTGAAATGTTGATGTAATGCAGACCAGGCCGTCATTAAAGTATGATATTAAATATAATGAATAGTTTTATTATAATTTACTATAATTTCTATTATGATGTATATTACTACCAGCAGCTGATTGTGACTTTTTTAATTATTTTTTGTAAGTTATAACTAATTTCAATTAAGTTATTTTTGGGATTCCTCCTGACTATAAAATATAGTAATCATTTTTAAAAAGCATGAAAACCTGCATGACTGTACAAAAAAAATGGAAAATAATACCATCAACCATCATACTGATAATTTATATGTTAAATAAAAGTTGTGCTTTAAAGGTTAAATGTTTTACATTATTATTTTTTGTTTGTTTACTACACCATGGTAAAGTTAAAAAAAAGTGTTCGGAACTTTTGCACAGTACAGTATATTTTCTCACTGTTATATGTGAATTATGATTTGAGTGTGCAAGTAGTTGACAATGAGTCTTGTTAGAGAAAAGTAATTCAAAGAAATAGTCACCATCCTAGTAAGGAGAAGGTCCCAGTGGCTCGTTTTACTGATAAAATCACCACCTGTGAATTATTAAAAAAAAATCTATTATTATTCGGCTGAAATCAACTAATTGTAAAAACAACATTGTGAAGCAGTTACCTGACTGTTTTGCACTTGTTTTAAAATAAGCACTCTGGAAGCACGTTCAGAAGTGCAATGCAACACAGTACTATGATCATTATAATTATAAGCTTAAACACTGCCAAGATGAGAAGACTTCCATTTGTTCAAGTGTGCTTTCAGTGTCTGTGTCTACGTGTATGTAAACACATCAGTGAGAGAGGAGGAATAACAACATGAAATTTTTACTCTGGGAACACATGTATCAGAACCATAAACATATAAAGTACACTGACACCTGTGACACATGCTCTAAGGTGTTTTTTAATGTCACGTACACACAAGTACAACCCAATTTGAATTCCCTGTAAACAAAGACAATCTGGTAAATGACAGCTGAGAAGTGACATACAGATGCGGGCAGATGTGATAATGAGGCTAGAACCTGACTTTCTACATGTTTGTTTAACATTAACCCAGAGAACACAGGGAGATATGAAAAATGAAAGGAAAGAGTAAAGGAATGATGAGAATGAGAAACCTGTGAGTCAGTGCTGTGAGTTTCAGGGAAAATAACAAGGCCAGCAGCTCTCTTGCATGCAAAGTACGGAAAGGGGTATGTCCAGACATTCAGATCTACAGCATGACTGTTACTGGTCTACACAAACACCATCTACATGCATTATTTTGGGACAGCAACAACAAGAATCAACTTTTATCAGTTTGACAACCTACAATCACAACAGCAAAAGCAAGCTAAAAAAAAAAGAAACTTGACATCAATGTCCATAAAGTATCTTTTTAAATTGTGAAATTTTTACTATAAGCATGGGCCTCTTTTTCAGAGTTTATGGAGAATTTTTACAATAAGATTTCAAAAAGCAGGAAGAGACAGAAAAGATCTAATTTACTAAAAGACATTCTTAAAAGACATTTTCCCACTCATGTCTTTCTCTGTTTATTACTACTTTAATTACAATTGAAGTATGGCTACTAATACAGCACTGCAAAAAAAATCATATGCTATGACTACAGGCTTATACACACTGTTTAAACAGAAATCATAATCAACATTTTAGAGGTGTTTAGAAGACAGATTTATCATCTCGTGGCCTGTAGGTCAAATGAACATCTGTATTACAGTGACCATGGTACATATACAATAAAATATGAGTATTTTAAGTTGGTTTTCTTTAGGAAATTATGTGCAACAACATAATTCATTCAGACTCATTCTTCAATACTAAAGATTCCCTGCAAATCATCAAAATTACAAAGCAAGAGCAATAAATCCTCACAATTCCAAAGGAAAAGCAAGGAAATGTTTCACATTTAAACAAACAAACAAACAAACAAAAACAACACATTTTTTAAATCCTTTATAAGTCCCACAGTGGGGAAATTCTTTCTCTGCATTTAACCCATCCTAGTTGCTGGGAACTGAACTGCCAAAATAATAGAAACTAATCAGATATTATGCAGTGATAAAATTTCCCAATACAAGATTGTGTTATCATCAGTACTGCAGATAAATATATTCCACAATAACTTTTTTACGTGATCTTTGATACACTTATAGATAATCGCAAACCAAAACTTAAATGAGTGACAAGCATTGACCAACAGACTAAAAACTATGGATATCAAACTGCATGTCAGTGGTATAAGTTCATTCGCTTAAACTACAAGAGTCAGAGACACCTGTTGCAATTACGTGTAAGCTATTTAATGAAAAATGCTAGACAGTTTAGCAAATCGATTTTTGAATGTTTCGTATTCAAAGCTGTGCACAAACTCAAACTAAAATAGCTGGCTAAGTTAATTTGGGTCATGTGTATCTAGGTTAGTCAGTGAGGAGGACACTGCGATCAGTTGCTTGTAGTTATGAGGGATTACGTGTCAGTAAAAGAGAGATTTAGGCTCTGCCTTAAAAACAGCATTTCTGCGGGGTTTTCTCTCCAACCTGTTAGCGCCGCTAGGGCTGATGACAACCTGGAGTCTCTGTTGGCACGCGAAATAGGGACACCTTTTCACGTGAACAGCATCAATGAAAACACCGATTTTCTAATGTGTGGGCGTTCGGAAAACGTGTGATGCAACCATCCCGGTAAAAAATTACGGACAACCCAGTTGAACCGTTTGCTCATGGAACCATGCTGATGTCAAAGCTCCGTCCATTACCAAATCAATCAATAAGCAAAATCAGATCGGGTTAATAATTTACCACAACCCTAACAAGCTAGCAATTATACGTTATGTAGTCAACTAGCTAATTTGCAACAAAGCTAAAACTGAAGCAATCATAACGCTACTTACGCATTGATAGTCTTCTGCGTGTGCATTAAAAAGTACACACCGTGATTCGTTACCCAATAACGTTGAAGTCAGACTGTCCATTTTAAGACACAACTATTTTCAGACCATTATTTCTCTTCAGTTTATTTTTATTTTGTAGCAACATTTCACGTACTTCCTGTTTCTACCGTGTGCGCAAAGGGACAGAAAAGATCGGAGTTTTGCAAACCTGGTGACTTGTATTTTTAATAACAATTACAATAATAATAATAGAAATAATAATAATAATAATTCACCCATTCCACAACATTATTGGTTTGAGCTGCAGATATAGTGTGTGCATTCAGTTTTATTCCATTTAAAATCCAAATTTCATCCATTTCTATAAAAGAATGTTTTAGATGTTTCCCTGCTCTAGCACACCCGATTCAGTTAAAGGGATCCAAAATTTGTTAAGTTCTGCTCAGGGTGTTGAAAAATAATAAACATCTTAAACTTGCAGGACTGTTCTCTAGTTTAAGCTTTACTTACCCCTGTACTAGGAGCAGTGGGCTCCCACAGTCCAATGCCCATGAAGCAGAGCTTGTTAAGAGGTCCTGGGTGTTCATTCAAATCAAAGAGTATTTTGCAGACTTGTCTCAGTCTGAACCAGGTGTGCTGCAGCAGGGAAACTTCTAAAACCTGCAGGATACCGGCTCTAAAGGCCTGGTGTTGCCTACCCCTGCACTAGAGTCTGCGATACCACTACTGAAGAGGCACCACCATGAAGACCAGGATCCAAACAGGTTAGCAACAAAGTTGTGGAGAATTAGAAATCAGTGTTGGGTTTAAAAAAAAAAAAAGAAAACCATGAATTACCATTAAATCCATCATCGCAAAATAAAAAGAATATGTCACCACAACAAACCAACCTGAAGAGGGCCATTCATCAAACTTGCTGACTGGACAAGGAGGGAAATAATCAGAGAGGCAACAAAGAGCACAAAGGTACTACGAAGGAACTGGAAAGCTCCACAATAGAGACTGGTGTATTTGTCCATAGGATCACTTTAATCTGTACACCTCACATAGCTTGGCCTTATGTAGGAGCGTCCAGCTAAACACCATTGCTTACAGAAATGTTTAGGCATGTAGGAGAATCCATAAACACATGGACGAGGCCCTCTGGTCAGTTGAGCATAAAATTGAACCTCCTGGCCATTAAGGAAAATGCTATGTTTGGTGCAAACCCAATAACTCTCATCACTCACCACCCCAGTAGTGGAGCATAGTGGTGGCAGAATTATGGTGTGGATATCTTTTTCATCAGCAGAGACTGGGAAGTCAGTCAGAAATACACAGTATTTTTCTGATATTCATCTTTGTGTTAATAATAAGGTTATCTCAGTGGCTGCTTTTAGAAACCATCTACTTCATTCACAAATAAATGGCTGCAAAATATGTCACCTTGTTCTGAATGCAACAACAACAGCAGCAGCAGCACTGACTGCATTTCTTGTAATCAGACTAAAACAAAAACTAAGATTTTTTTAAGGTGTGCCTGTTTAAAGATATCTTGAATCTTAAAGCTCTGTTCCCTTTGACTGACTTCATGTTGAAACTCAGAGTTTCACATTGCCCTGAAACAAGACAAAAAAGAGAAAAGTCCAATTAAAAGAAGTGTTATATTTAGTAGTCATCTTTAAATCATTTACAAATAACCTTGGAATTTGGAATTTGTCATGTTAAATTTAACAAAATTTTACAACGTAAGATGGATAAAATTTGTACCATCTCTTATCAGCGAGTGAGATTAATGCATCAAAATGCTCTTTTATTACCATAGCTAACATTATTCTAATTTAAAAGGGGGAGGATAAACCTAAATGTCAAGGAATATTTGCATTACTCTGGCACCAAAAGGCAAAAAGTAGGTGTGTTGCAAACTGTTGACTATTCTTACACCGAAAGCCCAGCTGCACCCACTGGTTTTTAAGGTTGTCACTGTGGGTTAGTCTGAGAACAATGAAGGAAATCTGTCTTCTTTTTTTTCCTTCACTTTGCAAGGTATTACATAAAACACATGTACACACATCAGACTCTTACATCAAACATTGTACCAGCATTGTAGCATAAAAATTTAACTGATAACTTTCTAATTATTAATGGGTTTTTTTTCACTGTTTTGTTTGATTGTACAGCTTTTGAATTCTGTTGTGAATTTTTTATTTCTTTCATTTTCTGTAAACATAGAGTTGTTCTTACATCTTTTATACATTTTATATCTTTATTTTTACTTATTTATGTTTGCCTTTTACATTTCTATTGTGTTATTTATGTATGCTTAAGCCGAGACCTCTCAAATTTAGTTCTTTTTGCATAATGACAATAAAGATCTTCAATTTAATCTTGTACATGGAGAGTTTTACTAATCAAACTGAGCTAAATGAAAGCAAAAATATTACTTTACATAACATGTTATTGAACAAACCTAAGTTTCTCCATGTTTTTTTCTTTCAGGTTCCTAAAGGTTCAACATTATGTAATTTAAGACTTAACTGACAACCAACATTCTTCAACCTGTACGTAACTTTGAACTAACCTCTCCCTTTAAACATGTTCACTGGGTGGTTGAGGGAAGTTTATGTATGTGGTTGTGCGTGGTGGTATTTTTCTTCCTTTTAGTGCAGATAAACAACAGTATGACTGGCCTATAAGCTGGTCAGTTCTCTTTAGTCTACTGACTGCAAATATATTCACCCAAAATATTGACAGATGATGTCATTCCTAAGTTTTTGGTTTCCCCACAAAAGCCAACTTTTACCACTAGCCTCTTGGTTTTAGGAAATACAGGAAACAGCATGTTGTCATTTCTCATCTTTGACGTTCATGTAGAGTATAAACACAAATCAAGATAACAACAGCAAACAAGTTATGAAACAAAATATCTGGTTGCTATGACAAAACAATCTAAAATAAAACTCGAACATTTTACAATAATTTTTACAAGAACAATTTTTTTTATGAGATCTGCATGTGGAGATGTTCATATTTTTAAGACCAAGAGAGCCAGATGAATATTTCTAACCAGAGCTGTGTGCTTTCATGTTGTCAGTTTATACTGTGTAATCCTCTGAAACCCAAATACAGTTTCTATTTACATAAAAACATCTAATTTTAAACTATTTTAAGCTAACTCTGATTAACAGAATAATAAGCATTTTATCATAACTCTGCAAAGTTGTATCAGTAGGTCTTAAACATACAATCACTATAATTTGAATAAAGTTAATACATAATTATTGACTATATAAAAATATGTAGCTGTTCATCATCTATATTCATTAATTCCAATGCAGGGTCACAGCAGGACTGGAGCCTATCCCAAAGGATATTAGGTGAGAGGCAGAGTATGCTCTGGAAAGGTCGCCAGTATATCACAGGGCCAACACCGAGAGATAAGTGACCACTCACACTCACCCCTTTGGAGAATGCAGAGACACCAACCAACCTAACATACATGCTTTTTGATTGTGAGAGGAAGCCGGAGAATTCATGCATGCAAGCAGAGAACATGCAAACTGAGCTGAGGTTTAAACCAGGAATTCCAAATATTTTGTCTACCTTATGAATGAAAAATAATTCCTTGTAGGCTGTGTGTTGATAATTAATGGTTTACTCATAACTCACTCATGTTGAGTTATGTGTTGATCAGTGGCACCTATTAAAGCCCACTGCTCTATTTTTGCTTTATGGAAACAATCTCCCAATTGTATAACACTATATTTATTTATTTTTAACAATTCTACCATTAAATATTTTAAGAATATAAAATATACATCAATATTACCCAGATTGTTATTGAAAAGATGGAAAAGCTATGGGCTCATAGAGACAGTCTGGTTTGAACTTGTAGTGTGTTTTTATCTAAATTTGAATATTTTGTCTCACCAGAATGGTTGTGAAACAGGTCAAGAGTTTGTACTGCTGAGTAATTAGAGGTAATCTTTATTCAGTCAATGTGCTAGCTATTTTTAAATAAATATAGCAGATTCACAGCTGAAAGAGAAAAACAGTTATGTTCTTTATTTCTAATGATGTTTATTTTGTAATAGAACTACAATCATGTAAGAATAACAGTAAACAAGAGAACATTTGTATAAAATTTTATTAATAGTAAAAAAAAGAAAAAGTGCACAAGATGCATACAAAAAGTTTTAGCTTCTTTTAACAGATGGACCTAAATGTATGTCAAACGGGCTAAATGACAACAACAGTATCTCATGGAAACCTTCATTATTCTTCACATAGAAGAATTATCAGTTGATTCCAGTTCATTGACCATGTAGGACATGAGGAGATCACAGGCAGTGAGCATCTGCCTCCTTCCAAGTGAAGAACAATTTCAAACACATCAGACTGAAAAGAGAAAAAAATAAAATAAAATTAAACCATCTGAACACACCAACATCACCAGCATCACAGAAAGGATGCTAAATCTTTTGTCAGTATCTCCCCTTCAGAGGGGTTGTTCAAAACGGCAGGGTCAAACAGTCCACTTCGTCTTCACCTTTGAAATAACTATCAGCTCTCAAACATATAGTGTGAGGTAATAAATAAATTAAATAAGGGTTTAAATATGTTTCATCTGTGTATCACATGTCCTGAGTGCAAAACCTTGCAATTTAGTACACAATGTTTCTTCAGGATAAACACATCTACAGTCAGTTTTACACCTACACCTCCACAGGAAATAAAACGCCGCTCTTCTTTTCCACTCATGTCTGTTCTTAAATGGAATCAGTAACAGCAGCAGTAAAAGACCTATTGAGATAAGTCAGTTCAGCCAGAAAAAACAACACAGTTTCTGTGCGTTTACTGGCCCCATCCTCCGATGCCAATCTCCTTTTTGTAGCGCTTCGTCAGACAGTTGGCCTGCTGGGTGAGCTTGGACAGCACCCCTTGCAGCCCGGTCAGGTGGAACTGGAACTGCTTCTTCAAATCCTCGTCCTCCTCATCTTCCTCCTCAGATGATGACGATGACGACGCAGAGGACGTGGACGCAGACGAGTGCGTGCGGGTGATCTTCATGCTTTCCTTGCGCCTCTCGTCTGCTGTGGCGCACCTGACGCCCCACTCGATGTCACTGCGGATGGATTTGAGCAGCTGGTAGTAGCTGTACATGTCTCCCTCGTCCATGTCCGACTTCAGCGGGGCCATGTGCCGCTCCTCGTCCAACGGGACGTCCCGTAGCAGGCTCGGCACCATAATGGTCTGATCCATGTTGTTCACAGCGCCGATGAAGCGGTTCATGGCGTTGAAGAGGGAGTTTTTCTGGTTGTAGCTTTCTGACAGCTGCATCATCATTTTGGCGGTGGAGTTTTCCCTTCAGGAGCGCAACTGATGCGGTTCTGGGCTTTGTTCGGCTTAAAGTAGCCTGAGCTTGTCTGTAACGCAGCAGCGGTGATTGGTTATCCGGCAAATCAGGCGAGTTGTGCCTGTAGTTGGGCTGAAATCTTCGGTTTCTTCGTTTCCCTTTTACGCCCTTCTCGTTCTTTCTGAATTGTAGAGTAGGTAAGTATCTCCTATATAGTATAGGTGACCCCCCCCCCACACACACACGTTTAAGGCGGTCCCGTAACCTGTTTGTCACGTTCTTCCAAGTGTAACACGACCCAAATGACCTGAAGTAGCACACAAATGAGCACAGAGGTTTAGCACATTTTTCAAAGAGGAGTGGCTTCCAGCAGACAGGTAAGACAGATCCAACTCAACAGAATAGAAATACATGTAAATATATAGAAACATCTGGAAAGATAAAACTAAGGCTTATTTATTGCAATAATCAAAATTATTTTCAAGCTGAATAAGCCAGTAGACTACTCTAATAAAAAAAAAAAACTTTGCTTACCATGCAAAGTTGTGTCCTGCAGCCCACTCTGATTTATCTTCTGGTAAAAGATGCTACTCAGACACAACATCTCCACATTCCTTTCTGTTGAGGAAAAAACGCTGACGCACGTAAGCGGTAAAAGGCCTGTCATGAATATTCAGTAACTGAGCCATCAGCCCACTGCGCCTACCATGGATGAAGCCAATCCCGTGGCGAAGTTCGTTTCGGAGGCGGGTTAAGGGCACGTTGCACAAATGAAAAGGGTCATTGTGTTGTCCCAGCTCACCCAGAAAGCAAAAACAACAGGTTGCAACCAGTGTTCTGTATACTGGTATCACCCGCAAGTGGCATCTTTCTACATTTATGTTTATATCTCTTTTTAATGATGGTCATGGTTGTTAACCAAGTGATTTGGCTGCTTTTAATTGTCTCGGTGCAAACAAACATTTGTTGAAGGTCTCACATGTGCCAGAGGGTTATTTTGTGTCAGACTTGCAGGGTGCACAGTTTAAAGTCCTTTCAGACCGAATTTGTGAATTGTGTTTTAGCTTTTAAGCCACCCCATAATTTCTTTATATATTTACCAGACAAACAGGAAACAGGTGCAATGATTTATTTACAAAGAATAGACTTGAAATGCAGCATCTTAAGGCAAAAGTAGAGTTCCTACATTTCTAATGAAGTTGAGAGTAAATATTTGCTATGATCATCTTGGTACTTCAACACATCTAGAACCAACTTAGACAAGCTTTATTGTAACTTCTTTAAGTAGCCTTTAGCAATGATTCTCCAGGATAATTAAAGGACTATCCATAGCTATTCTTTGGATTTTGCCTGCTTTTTGTTCTATTTTCTGTCAAAATTATTTGACCCAGCTTCAAGTGCCCAGCCTTTGAGGACTTAATCACTGTAAGATCTGTTGCAAGTGTTAAATCACATTGGCTGTGCAAATAAATAAATAGATAGATAGATTCTATAGTTTAACACAACACTGGTTAATCCATTGAGTTAGGTGCTTGTTTGTTGTTTATTGAATTAACAAACAAAAAAACACTCTAAAAAGGGTTAGTTAGTAGAACTTCACCAGAAAAACCTCAGAAAGCCTGGAAACTATTTCTTCAGACTATTCTAGAAAAAAAGCGGGTGGTTGGAAGCAAATGAAAAAAATGAAGGAGTGGCTCATTAAGTAACCTGATTTGAATGATAAAGGTGTTTAAAGGAGCCACCCGAATATTTAAAAGAACATCTAGTTTTGAAGAGACTGAAACCCAAAGCAAATAAATGTTAAGGCAAGGACAAGGCAGTTTATTTGTATAGCACATTCCATGTACAGGACCTTACATAAAACAAAAGCATTACAGATACTAAGAAATAGTAAAAAGCAGAAAAAATAGCAAGAATCACAATAAAATAATAAATTACATTAAAATGATTATAAAGATAAGTTAAAAAGTTACCGTGCAGAATTCATGCATAGGCACATGAGAAAAGAAATGTTTTTAACCTGGATTTAAAAATGTCTACATTTGTTTAATTAAATGACCACATGCCAGAAGAGGTGTGAAATTTGTTTGTCTTTAATGAAGTATACCTAACAACCATATTTATATTTAATATCTTATATTTATATTTAATATCTTAACCTAATGCCTATTCTAATCTAAAAACTGTAAAATGACCAGATAAGATTACAATATTTATTCTCCGAAATTTAGTGGATTAGTTGAAGAAACATAATTGATATATGTGTTTTAATGTGTTTCACTTCATATAAATCATACCAGTAAAAATCATAAAAATAAAATAAACATCTACTGATTTACATACAGGTGCATTTATGTCCTATGCTAAGCACTGTCACCTTTACTTGTTACACATGAGGCCTGTTTGTTTCCTTTTAGGCTGACTTGGATCCCGGTGCAGTACTAAAATGATTTTTTGGATTACATGTAAATACAAAATGTTGCAGCAGCCAGTTTCCAGCAGTGATGGTGGACAGCTGAGTTTTCTGTTTCCTTCAGCTGCTGGTAAACATAAAGACTCCCATATGTACTCTGCAACAAAAATAGCCGAACATCAGTACTTGTTACAGTATGAACACTGATGGGATAACTCTGAAATCTGAGCTTTTGTAAACACTCTCATTCAATGTGAAACTGTAGAAGCATGTTTCTATCTTGTGTCTGGTAAATCAAAACATAAAAACATTGACACTTAAAGGTCTACATTATGTTACTGTATAAGCTCATAATATTGATATGAAGGAAGATGGGAATGCATGTGGCCTGACTCATTTGTTGCCCAGCAACAAATGTACTGTATATGGGCACAGACTGTTCTGGCTCAGAGCAAGTGAATCAGCATTCAAACATTGTTGCTACAGCAGGAATGTGAACATGGATGGTACAACCTGCTGAACAAGTTTCTCTATGTGTGTGAGGCCCATCCTGCTTCCATCTCCTTTTTTGGTATAACTTTGTCCTTTTTTCCAAACAGTGCTGGTACAGCAACCCTAAACTCCCCAAGCCAGAAGAAAAGATAAATATATTTATACATTGGCAACAGTATCATGTGAAAACACCACATTAGGAAAAAAAAAGGTCAGTATCAGCTGCAACATAACTTTAACACTTATTAAGTTTGCAAAAAAAAAAAAAAAAAAAAAAAAAATGAATAGATTGTAATTTATTAAGTTTTAAGTTGTTTATTTGTCACATGCAAGATGGCAGTGAAATGCTGCCGTACACACATCTGAGGCTTCACACACCTGTTTAC
>JBAMHW010000014.1:10913612-10929620 GCA_037177495.1 Rhadinocentrus ornatus | reverse complement strand
GATAGGCTCCAGCTCACCCCGCGACCCCTAATGGGAACAAGCGGTACAGAAAATGGATGGATGGATGGATGGATGAATCCAATAGCTTGTCAAGTTCTGCATAATGACCCAATAATTTGGTTCAGGTGTGTTTAAAGAGGAAAACTAAAACCTGCAAGACAGTGGCCCTCAAGGACTGAATTTGCCCATTCATGTTCTGGAGCCAGTGGTGATCCAATATCTTCAGAATCTGCAACCTAACTTCATCCTTTAGCCACAGATTAATTAAAAATTAATTAGTACCTAATTCATAGACAGACATATTTTATTAAGATTTTGCATTCATCTGGAGTCAATAGCGATCCCATATCTCCAGAATCTGCAAACTAATTCTGTTCTTTAGGATGTAGGTGCCTCCAGAATTTGGGAATGAAGAGGATGAAATGACTTGTTGTGAGTCAAGACCTCAACCCAATTAAACAATTGTGCGATGAGCTTGGGTATGCTAAATGTGCCAGAGTGACCAGAACAGATTGACCATCAACAATTCTTGGTTGAGGAATGGGATGTTTTCCCACAGCTAAATGTGACCAGGCTGGTAACTGTGCATGAGGAGGGTGTGTCAAGATGTTAGGCATTGTATGGATCTTCCTCACTTTACTGAGGTGAAAGATCCCCAATTGATTTTACTAAAGCAGCACAACAGAACTTTGGCAGATGATGCGCCCCTTAGCAAACGCCCATTTGGCATCCATCATGCATCCTGCCTGTACTGTAAGCTCTCTCTAGATGGCAAAAGCTAGTCTTGCCTTTATCTCTTGCCCTGTTTCTTTTTCTTTCTTTTTCTCTCTTGCTTGGAATGTTTTATGCTTTGAATCTGCACCACAGTCAAAATCGAAAGGTAAGTGTTCTTCAAATAAAGCAGCTGTGCTGAAGCTATTATATAGCAAGCAGCCTCCAGCAGTCAGGATTTGGCTTAGGGATTGGCTGCTAGCTCCATTGTAGCATCCAGCTAACTTCTGATAGCTTGCACTAGCATCTTATTTCTTGGCAGACAATGATGGCTGATGTTAATGTTACAAAAAAAATAAAATAAATGTTTTTCACTTTTCCACCAAGGGGTCCAGCTCTGGATGGTTTTTCTCGGTTTGGGTTAATAAGCCCTAACATCTATTTCTGTACCCACCTGTACCCTTACCTGGTAGGCAGGTTATAAGCCGGAACGTGATAGATACATCGGCTATGTAATAGCACAACATTTTTCTTGCATTATAATGAAGAGGTATGTGACACAGAAACAATTAGTGGATAGCAGTGTCTGAAGCTCCACCCTTTAGGGTCGGATTGGTAAAATTGGGACTCCAACAAAAGGGTCCCAAAACAGTTTGCAACCTTCCCAGTTGCTAATGGAAACACAAAAATAATCTTAGCTGGAACCATTGGTGGAAAAAGGGATATAATGAGTCAGAAGCACATATTTTAAGGTCGGAAGCTTATTGCTATAAATCATTGTTAACCACACCAAACGCACTTGTGAGATGTCAGAAGCAAATGCATTCCCTGTAATAACCAGTAGGGAATGTTGTTCAGATAGTGAACATCGGGAAGCGGGAAGGAAAACTGGCAGAGCTAAATGGAATTCAGCCAACATCATTCTCTACAGTCAATTCTCTAAAAGCATTGCTAAACTTTAGTGAGTAAACACGACCAAAATATTCTCAAAACACGTGGCTTTACTAAAATAAATTTACAGTTTTACAGGAAAGTAACCTTAACCTCATACAGTTACGTTATTTTTGTACTGATGAAAAACACGCAGCTGGTTTATTTGTTGAACTGGTATTAAAGTGCTAACTTGTTGTTGAAAGTGTTCTAAGAAGTGTTTATTAAAGTGTGTTATTTTTAGGACTGGAGTTTATCTTATTGAAATTATAGGCTTCTGACAGGTGTCTGTTATGTTATACTGTGCTCAGACGTTGAAATGGAGATGATGAAACTTAAGCACTGAAAATATCGACATAACCTTTTAGTCAGGGTCGATCTACTTTTTATTTTAAAAACACTTTTTTTCTTTTACAGTCTAATAATAAACAAACAAACAAAAAAATCTAACAAATACAAAAACAAAGGAAAAGAACATTAGTGTACATTCCCTTTTTTCATAATTTGGCTGGTTGCACATGAAGGTGTTTGTGCGCTCTGGAGTCCGTTCGGTGTGTCTGTGTGAGTAATAGCGCTTCCCCGGTGAATGCCTCCCTCTAGCCCATAACCCATTATGTGCAGTCGGGAGGCGGAGGCGAGGCAACGCGCGAGAACCAGCGGCACGCACGCTCCATTAACGGACCCACTGCCGCGCCGCTCCGTCGGTAATTTGCGTAACGAGGTTGGAGCGAGCCCCGCTGGTCGGTGGGTTGGCGTGGTCTGCCCGACAAGCTGCTCTTCCCTTTTATGTTAGGACAGGGGGACACAGAGAGACGGAGATTGAGCGTGTGTGTGTGTGTGTGTCGATGCTAGTGCTTCCAGAAATGCCGTTTCCCCCTCCGCTTTAATGGCCTCAAAGTTCCGATTTCTGCTGATGTCCAAGCGCCATCGTGTGGGTGAAGATGGTATCGGTGACTAGCAAAATTTATGTAGCCTAAATAGATGTAGAAATACGTCAGAGTTTTGCTTTCATCCCTTGTCAATAGTTGAAAATGAGAAACTCATATAGTTGGGTCTACTAACATTATGATATTACATTTTGTGGTGTTTATGACCAAGCCAAGTGAAGAAGAAGTTTCGTGCAGTTTTTATTTTTGCTCCTTCTGTCTTAAACCTCCACTCGCCTTTCTGACTGCAAGTGTTTATGTGGACAAAGGATTTAGTTGTATTAATTGCCCACAGCTAGGAAGGTGACGCGATAGGTCGATGTTAATGGAAGGTTTATTTCTCTTTTGCTGTTGAAGCTCACCATGAACAACAAACCTGCCTCGCAACTGGTAAATTCTAACAATGTTTATTTAGTGTCAAACCATCTCCCTTGCTTTCTTATATTTATTAAAGGAGTTTTCTCTCAAATCGTATGCTTCCTGAGCAATCAACATACTCCCATGTATCAGAACCTCAGTTCTGATGTTTTTCCAGACTTGTTAACAGTGTAAGTAAAAGCTTGTTGAATCGGTACACATATTGCTGAGGTCACATTTGACATTAATTATGCACAGCAGGATTTTAAGGTTTAGGTTTATTACTAGATATTAGCAATTCCCAAGTTTCACCTTTTCTTATTTTTTGGTAATCTATGAAGCTAGCCAGATACCACTATAATTTCACGTTTCCTTTTCCTCATTATTAGCAGTATATTGCACGAAGAAACATAGTTATTGCATGTTTTCCTGTCATGATGGTGACCGAAATCTGACCATACACATAGGCCTACTTACAGTTAGAATTACGTTATAGTTCAGTTTAGGGTTACACATGCAGGTTTTGGGTGAGAGATGAGGAAATGCATTTAATCAATGGTATATTGATCAGATATGTATTATATAAATATCTAAATTATATTTCTTTTTGTGCTAGCATGTTTGTAGAATCAAATTTTGTTTTTCTAGAGTTTTTGTATATGACACTATTATTAAGCAGTTTAGATAAGGGATGAACCATCTAAGCATCTATTGTTGAAGATCTCTTCTGAGATTGATGTTAGTGGTAATTCAGGGTATTTCTTTCAAGTCGTATAAACACTTAATCTCTTTTATGATTATTACATAAAATTAATACACAATAAACAAGTAATGAGACATAGCTAATAGCCGAATAAATAAATGAACTGCTAAATTACAGTATTCGTACTATGATTCAGCATCTCGTTGAGGTGAGGAAACAGGATTTATAAGAGGTATTGTAAGAAAACCAAACACAAAATAATAAGTGTGCACACACAATTATTTGAGGTAGAAATAGAAATGAATAAGCTCCAAACAAAACTGTTATTCTGTATATTTATTGATAATAAGACCACTGATGGTGACTTTGTCAGTAGTAGACAGCATGGAACAGTTCCTCTTGAGTGTCTAGTGACCCCATGTGTAAGCTGGATGGTATTACAGCTTAGTATTTACAGAAGAAAAGTTTGGAGAAAAGAGTGCTGGAAAACATACATTCACAAAATAAAATTACAGCTTCTAAAGCAAGAAAAGAAGAAGAAGAGAAAAGCCACAGCCAAATACTGACCATAAACTGAACACATCAGGTGCCACAACGTCTAGATGCTTGTTTTTGCTGACACACACAAGGTAGAGTAAGGTAAGGAAACAAAATCACATACACTCACACACACATACAAAGAAAACATGTTAAAATCACTGGATTAAAATGTAAACTGAAACCAAACCATAATATATATACAGCTAAATTGTGCATTCCTCTTAACAAAACATTAGCCACAATATTTTTTTTCAGTGCAAGTTTCCTAAAAACTATTAAACAAATACAGATTAACAGCACAACATGTGGATTCAAAACCATTACACAACTGTTATATTGATTAGCATATTAGAATGAGAAACATTACATAATATAAATTACATTTCCAATACATATCTACAGATGTGAATGATGATGGCAGCAGCAGGTTGATGCACTACGCAGAATACCATAAATCACAGATGAACACCGTTTGAGTCCCGCTTATCTCTCTTTGTAACAGACTGCTGGCATTACAACGTATTTCATTGAAAGAAAACAACTCATGAACCTGGTTGAGCTTTAAAACTTGCTTTGCTGACTTTTCTGTGAGAGCCTAGCAAAACAAGGATGTTCAGCTGGTTGCTTTTACACTAAATCTGGGCAGTTGCTTTTACACAAAGACAGAAAATGAGTCCTAAAACATCATTAATACTAAAGATGAAGTGCTTCTTAAATCATCAAGCAGCATCATAGATTATCATCTCCTTGCACATGCTTTCCATCCAACCTGCATCACCATTGGTAGAGTTGTGTTTTTGCTATTTTTGTCCTTCCCTAAACTAACTAATATGTCGCCGCCTTATGCTGAGATACACCAGGGGCCAAATGCATAAACAATGTATACACACAAAAACATGCTTATGCTGTCATTTACTGTACAATGGAGTAATGTGCAAACCTCATGGATTCTTTCGGCCAAATGTATATATAATTTTAGACCAATTTTAGGTTAAAGTTAAATTAGTATTTTAAATAAATTTCACAGAAAAATTATGATTTCATGCAGACTGATCAGTATATTGATTTTACCCCTTATTTTGTTTTTTAATGTTGATTCTTAATTTATAATCTAAACTATCAATTGCAGATAGTTTTGTTCAATGGATTTAGCAGAACTAAACAGAACAATTTATTTTATCTACTTTGTCAAGAAGACTCAGTATGATGGAATATTACTATTGCTTCCATTGTCATGTTTGCTAAGTTATGTTGCAAAACATAGCCTACTAATAATTTGGGAAGTGTCTGCATCCATTCAAGGCTAAAATGAGAATGAAATTCATGTTCATGAACGACACATAGTTTCACAATGATTATGATTTTTAAAGGAGATCCATTGTACACATGGCTTTATAAATATAGTACAAATGATGCATATGCACATTTATACACAGTTTTAGCCAAAAACTACCCACAGTTTTATGCATCTAGCCACATTTGTGCCTAAATCTGTCCCCTGTCTCTTCATTTACCAGCACTACGAATGTCTTTGTAAAGTGACTGTTTAAAAATCTGCACTAAGTCTGTTAACTGATACATAAATGAGAGCATGGAGATTTATTTAGAGACTGAAATGACCTGGTGACACCAGTATTTAAAACTGTGATGCTCTGCAGCAAAATCAATTATTTTCAGTGGAATTGAAGCTTTCAAATTTCTTTTGACTTTGGTCTCAGTAGAGCTCACTCTGAGGAAATAGGGTATACAAAGTCCAAACAAAGAAATCTTTTTTTTTTGTTCTTTTAGAAAAAAAATATAAAAAAAATAGAAGTATTTTTATGTTTGTTTTTTTGTTGTAGTAACAAAGTAAGAAGGTTTTACAGATTTATAAGAAATCAATAGTATAAATCTGTAATATGAATAAACTGTTTACTGTTAATGTGCTCAGTTATTTGGCGTTACCAGGCCCTCAGACTTAAATGCAAGCATTTATTTTGCTCAAAGAACCACCTTACATAGCACAGAGTATTACTTGAAGTGTGTTAAGTGGCTACAAACATGTGAAGTTGATAATTAATTTCAGTCCCAGTGGGAGTTTATAAACAAAGATTGATATTTGTTTACTTCACACTAAAGCTTTAACTGATATTCAATTTCTGATTATTAAAATTTTACATTTTGGACAAAAAAATATTCTTTTTCTTAAGGTAAAAAATACTCTACATCAATTCTCCCTTTTCTTTCTACTGACAAACAATGATGACAAATAGCAAATTCGAATGCAAAACTAAACCTACCTATTAAAGGACTACCTCCAGGCTAAAGTAATGTCATTCTGTACAAAGATGTGCAGTGGCTTTCTGAGGAGACCAACACTACTGTCAGCCCTGTTAACAGTGGGCTGAACTGATCTGATATAACTGCTAATGAGCAACATCTACATCAAGCAGCAATGTGATGCATGGTATCGAAAGCTTTAACGCAACTGCAGTGAGTCAGGGAATGGTGCTTTACAATAAGGTACATTAAGATATTACAATAAGATCACAAGCAGAAAGACTGACGGAGGTAAATTCCCTTTCAGTGGTGTCTTGAGGAATTTACGCATTGTGTGTCAAGACTCTTTGTGTGTTCTTCTCTTCACCTCCCTAAATGAAAAAGAAATTAAAAAAAAATTATAATAATTATTCATAAATTATTTCAATTCCTTACATGTTTGTTTCTAAACATCTCACCTGCCACTTCACATCAGCTAGACCATCTCATACTGATTGGCTGTGATGATCCTGGACAGACAGCAGGCCAGCAACATCCCAATCAGCTGAAACACAGACAGAAAGACTTAATATATCCTGCAATTGTTGACCATTTACCAACCCTCTCACTTGTTGTCATCACTTGTTGTTTTTACACGGTAAACTTTTTTTTTTTTTTTTTTAAGAATACTCTTTTACCTGTGAGAAGGCGATTCCAAATGTCACTCCTGCAATGATGGCCATGTTGGTTTCCATGAATGAAGTCACCAACTCGAAGCAGCCCTGTAACACAAGGGGAAGGTTAGTCTGCAGAGGGTACAGGGGCGTGTTTTATGTGCAAACTAGGGACAGGATGGGTATGTGGGAGAGTATCTGAGGCAGTACAGAGAAGGCAGAGGTTTGAAAAGGTATATGAGGAGTGTGAGATGTCGCCTAATGGATGAGATTTATTGACTACCAGACAGTCAATAGGCTAAAAACGGGAAAGCAAAAGAAAACCTTACCTGGTGGTAAACCTTGCTTAGAGCTACAGTGGAATTGCGAAGATCTTCTGGGTTGCAATCAGAGGAGTTAAAGCAGCAGCTAGCAGGAATGCCGTTGGAGGGGTAATACACACTGGCAAACCAACTGGTGTAGTTATAAACTCCACAGCAACGGAGCTAAAAAGAGAAAGTAAGGAAGAACTGAGAACTTACCACAATTCATGGTCAAGTTGGTCTCTCAGTCATTTTTGCTTTAAAAGACCCAAAGTCAATAGTCTCTGGTGAAGCTGGCAATATTTAAACTACTTAACATCCTGGAAGAGCTGTAGCTTCTCTCTCAGCATTTCATAAACTGGAATAAATTTAGCATTTGTTTCTACCTTGGACTAAACATCCAGTGTAAGAAATTAAAGAAAGATAAAATGGAAAAGATCCAACATTATGTTCACTACAAAATGTTTTCATTAGTGCAGAATCTGATTTTTGCTAACTTAAAACAAATCTGTCACACATTGCAAGGCCAATAAAGGAAGAGTTCTTACATACTCTTGTACATACTCTTGTTCTATAAACTTTGTTAGGCCTCTTTTAATTTAATGGGATGAGACTGCAGGGGCATCATCTAGATGAATGCATTTATCTCTATCCGGAGATGCATTCATTTTTTTTGCCAAGAACTTTTCATGACCACTATCCTTCCAGGTTTTAATAATGCAGTAGACAGTTCTTCACTCAGTTTTAGTACCTACACAATTCTTCTTAGTTTGTTCTGTTTGAGTTATGCAGAAAAACAAATTGACACCTCTGAAACAGAGGTACATCTTTTCCTCAACCACGGGATGTGTTTTGACATGGTTGTTGAAGGAATGAGAAGAACTTCAATGCTTGTTTCCAGCTGAAAGATATTAATCACTGCAGTTCTTTTCAGATACGAGGCTCTTACCTTTTTTACTTAGTTAAATCCAAATGGTTTGGCAAGGCAGTGTAAACGTGTCGAGTTCAATGTCAACTTTAATGATAAAAAAAACCTTGCTACCTTTAAAGAATAAGATGTGCTGTGGTTATGAATGAGAACCACATTGTAAAGCGCTATGTGAAGTCTAGCCAAGGTCTGAAGAAATGTGGAGCGTTTATGTTTTAGCCTTTGATTGTATTGAATGTTGATACTCACCTTGTGCTGCAAGTTATCAACAGCACGGCTTGCCTCATCCTCAGCATTGTAGTTCAGGACCGCGTCAGTGTACGTTCTGCGAAAATTTCCCTTTATCTGCAGCATTCAAACATACACACTTAATCCTGCACATTATCACAGACTAACCCAACTGTTGTGTAAAAACCTCTCACAAAGTGATACTGACCTCATGGCGAAAAACAAACCCAGAAATTCCTGCCACTAGCTCGGCGAGAAAAACGAGGGACAGAAACATGGCATACTACAGAGAGAAGTGGAAGATTTGCATAGTTAGCATGAAAACCCTCTTGCCTAAGTGAATATCATTTGCCTGTGGTTGCACACACTCATTTAACCACCATTACCCAAACAAAATGCCCTGTGGCATCTACTGGATTTCTCATTCCTCTCTGCAGGATTGAAGTCAAACATTAATCCTTGTATCATGTGACCTCAGGGAAATTAATCAGCATCTACACTACTAACTCTCTCTGCAACATAACACCCCACCCTCCCTCTCACAGCCTCTCACCAGCTTCAGCATCCATGGGCTTCCTCTGCAGGTGGCGAAGCATCCAAACAGTCCAAAAACAATGATGACAGTTCCGGTGCCAATAAGAACATAAGGGGCATTTGTGGAGTTGTCGGCTATCAGAGAGATGTACGGGCCCAGCATCAACTTCCCCCATACTCCGACTGCAAGCAGGATGGCTCCTGTTATCTGTGGGGCGGGGGTTTGGCAGATGGATGTAAGAGAGAAAGCACAGGGAACAGAATGAAAGAAGGAAAGAGGCCTTTATCTTTGCACTTGTGCAATATTACAACAGTTGTGTTTTTGCGGCGTGTCAAGGGGGAGGAGGAGAAAATGATCAAGGTGGAACAAAAAAAGAAGAGCAATTAGAGTAAGGAGGAGGAGACAGAAGACAGAAAACACAAAATCATCTGGAGTATGAAGTGTGGATCACCTGCTTTATGAATATGCTTGCACTCACACACAAAGAGCGAAAAGGAAGGAGAACGAATCAAAGAAGCTCTTTGATCTGAAGCGAGACGCTTCCTCCTGTTGCACTTCTCTTAGCATTTCAAATGAAGGCTACGGATAAAAGAGCGTGTTGTTCGAGGCAGCTGAAGCGCCGTGTGTCTCAGCAGGGCTTGTCTTGCTGGCACTGGAAAGAGAGTGGGGTGTGGAACGGCTGCTGATGATCTGACTCCAGCGAGGGCCAACTTACCCTGAATTCTTTCTTCCAAGAAGAGGCTGCTTTCCATCCTGCTGCCAGACCCTCTGAATACAGAGGGAACAGTCTGTGCTGGATCCCTCTGTGTACCCTCTAACATTAACGTAACAGCGGAGAGGGATTCACTCCATTTCTCAGCACTTTCCTCAAAATGATTTGCCAGTGAAAAAATGGAACAGAAATCCTGAACATGAATATAAAATCCCTGGCATGCACTGAGGCTACCATCCTCCCTATTTTGACTGCTATTCAAAACAGCCGTTGCAGGTTATTGAAATTGTTAATAATATTTACACTTTGCCCCATTGGCAGGCTTTGCACATTATGACAGGACAAAGGTTTTTCACTATAACAAATCACCAGCCTCTGGCCTGCCTGTCCTTTCACTGCTTCTTTGTTCAGTTATTTGTTTGTAGTTTTTTTAAACAAAGCTGCAAAGTGTCCTTCTATGCCATACGTTTAATAAAAGTCTGTCACAGCCACAGAGTAAACGACTCAACATGAAAAGTCCTCGCATCCATTTTCATATCAACATTAGGACACACAAGGACAAAGTCTCAGCTGTTGTTTACAGAGGGAAAACATCTATAAAAAGCAGTGTCTGAAAAAGAATGAGACACAAGTGTTGGTGTGTTCTGAAATGACTGATTTAAGGCAACAACTAACATAGAATATAATCTGTTTCTATACATTGTTGAAAGACAATTCCTAAAGCCTGAAGTTATAAAATCAAATTGTTTTGTAGAAAAACAGCTCAAAGGCCAAATGTCCTCATCTTACTTTAACTAGTATTACATTACCTTAATTTATAATCAGTTTAATCTGCTTATTACATCTGTACTTTAGCATTTTTCCACAATATAGCTACTATTTTTGTCTCTTTGTGCTTACACCTTTAATGCAAAAAAGGGTCTTTTTTACGTAAGCAAAAGCAGTGAAAGTAGGTATTATTGACGACCTGTGGGCAGTTGGATGCTGAGATAAGAAACCCACACAGTATATTGTTATGCAGATGAGATTCTTATTGAAAATCATCTCTAGAGCTATCTATCAAAATCCTTGTCCTTTCTGCAAGTGTTTGGCTTTCACATTGGCACATTATTTCCTATGATGTTGCCTTTTATACAACGTCATTATTGTTATTAAAAATACAACAATGCACATTCATGAGAACTGAGTTATACAGATATGGGTACATAACAGTTTAAAGGAAACCCATAACATAAAATGGTGTGGTTGGTTGTGTTTGTCATGTAAAAATTTGTACTACTGAACTTTACAAAAAAAGTAAATATCTGTAAGCCATCTGGGGGTCCACAAAACTCAGGCTGGAAGCCTCTTTAAATATGTGATATATAAAGGTTTTACTTATTTTAAAATGTACTGGTATGAGTTTGTGGCAAAAAAAATGCACAGATTACTTTATTCAGTCAAAGACTTTAGTTACTGTTAGTGTGTCTGCAGGTTTCCAGAGGATGGGCAGTCAGAAGAATTGAGTTAAATATCCATTGGTATCACAAATATGCCATTAGACTGGTTTAAACCTTCTCTTTCTGGCCACATTCAGTTCATCCAGCTCAAATCTTTCACTTCCAAGTCGTCTCCTGTTACCATGTGTGTACCAGGGATCTGTCCAAGGGCCTTTTTATCATCTACCTCCTCCACCTCGGTAATATCTTCTGCAAATAAAATATTCACATTTACTGTTATGTGGATGACACCCAGTTATATCTATCCTCTAAACCAAATTCCACATTTCCACCACCCTCCCTCTTCCACTGTCTTACTGACCTGAAGTCATGGTTCTCTTCTCATTTTCTTTATTTAACAACAATAAAATAGAGTTTCTACTGGTTGGAATCAACACTATCCAAAACTTGCTGTTTTCCCATCACTGTTGATAACTCTTCTGTTTCCCTCTCCCTCACCTTAAGAGTTTGGCCACCATCATTGACAGCACACTTTCTTTCCAAACTCACTCTGTGTGCATTCTTCCATCTATGTAACATTAATCCGCCCTTTCCTTACCTCCCCCATTCTACCATCATCCTTGTCCACAGTCTTCTTAACTCCTAGATTACTCTAACTCCCTCTTGTTTGGTCTTCCCTAAATAAGCTTCAACTTATCCAGAACTCTGCTGCTTTTTACTACCTAATGCCAAAAATATCTCTTCCACTTTTCAAATCCAGACCCAAACCATACCTCTTAACTATTGCCCACCCAACATAATTTCCCTCTCTTCCCTAGTTTATTATATTTATTTATTTAATTCATTTATTTTTTGTTTATTTATTTTATTTTGTGGTTTTGCATCTGAATTTTATTGCCTGCTCTAATAATGCTGTGTTTTTAATGTACAATGTCCTCCTGTGTTTTGAAAGGCATTTTTAAATAAAACATACAGATTCATCTTGTTGCATGATGAAATTGACATCTGACATATTCCTACATGCTACTGTGAACATTTAGCTACATCCTATTAAATCAAGACATAGATGCTATTGTGTCCATCATGGCATCTACATTTGATGTCTTGCTACCCAGCATGTAAATGTTTAACACTGTTGATTTGGCTTATCAGAAAAAAATGCTTATCAAGAGGTAAAAGGGCGAAGATAGAGGTGTCAGTCTGCAGATCAATACCACACAACATTTTGCAAGGTCCTTTATCTTTACTTCTTCACTCATTCAGTATGACTCTCTTTTCTAGTTCACTCCACGGTTACGTGGATGCCACCCTACTAAACAACACACTAAAGTTGTGTCCGAATGTGCACCCTACTCCCTACATAGTGCCCTATATAGGGGTCACGCCATTTTGTACGGGTGTCCGGATGTCCAGAAAGAAAAAAGCAGGGCACTCAAAATTACCCACAATGCATCTTGAAAAGTAGTGGGCATCGATGGTCACTAGACTGGTCAATATAGACCACAATGCATTGCAGGTAGAACATGGCGCAAGGAGGCGAAAACATTTTTTTATTAAATAGATATGCAACAAAGAATAAAATACAACATATGGAATAAAAATAAAAATAAAACACACAACTTTGGATTGGATTTGGAATGGCATCTTGACTCGAGTTGTGGTTGCCGTGGTGACGGCTGGTTGTCACGTGGTCTGCGGCGAGGAAAAAATAGGTAGATTCGTATCAGAATCGCCAAGAGAATGAGTGCACTATGTAGTTTGCTATATTGTGCAGCCCTATGTAGTGAACGAAGGGTTAGGGAGTAGGGTGGACATTCGGACACAGCCTAAGAGTACATTGCCATCTGGCAATTTCTAGCTATGAAGTACAACAGTACAATGTTTTTCAGATAGGGACTAACACACCTCTTAAAATACTTTGTTTTATGTTGACAATGGGCCTGAGGTTCTTGAATCTACCGACTCAAAGCATAGACATGGTTAACACATGCTCAGACAAACCTCTGTATTTTCTCAGTGTAAATCAGAATCACCGAAACAATTAAAAACTGTAATTTTTCATTAGTGAACACAGACAAATATCATTATATTAACTTGTGCACACAATATGAGCCCCCTGATGGATCAAAGTTTAATATAAATTCACCTTTTAGCTGTTTTTGAAACTATGTTGACTAGCTTGTTGCTAAGTTTGATGAACAGGTTGTCAAAAGTGAATCTGTACAAGCTTTTTTACAGCTGCCTCATAGATGTGAAAGAAAAGATGCCGAGATAGTTAAAAGATGTTAAAACAGCCATAACAATGTTGGTTGTTCATCTCTACAATAGTCATTCAGTTTTAGCAATTTAGAAGGTAGGAATCTTCGATTTGACATAAATAACAGTTATTACAGTAGAACTCAAAACGATTAAAGAGCGTTGCACTACCGTCACTTTTTTTTTACAGACGTGAATGCAATTATGAGAGTCACATTTGTAAAGCAAACAAAGATAAAACCTGTATCATTAGTTTTTCATCTGCCAACACAGTGTTTCTGTTGAGAAACTGTAGATACACTGATAGATAAATGTTGTTTATGTTATAATGCTTCAAATTTAGTACCTTATAAATAAATGCATTTGTCTCTTTACTGATAATTTTAAATTCAGTATTGTCACAAAGCTGTTACTGTCAATTAGCAGACTTGCATACAAGAGACATGCAGCAGTGGGCAGATTTGTAAAACTTTTAAATTTGCTTGTTTTTTTCATGGTTTTTTACTGTTGCTTTTTGCTCATGAAGCAAAGATAGAGGCCTGTATGATGTGACATGAATGGAGATATAGCTTAATGTTCCTTTGTTCCAACACACCTGATTCCAATCACATGGATCAACAGTCTATCAAGTCCTGCACAGTGACTCATTAACTCCAATCAAGTGTGTTGGAGCAGGAAAACATAGAAAACTTGCAAGATGAGGGCCAAGGTTCCCCACCACTGGGCTAAATGGCTTCACATAAAGCGATTAAAATGACAGATATATCTGTAATTAAACTGTCACATCTCTTCACCCTTTTAAACAAATGTGTCTAGGCCACCTGAATTCAAGCTCTTTTACTCTTTCAGCTGTATCATGAACATGTTTTTAATACTGTTTTTTTTAACGTTCTTTTTTTTCCCTTTTTCTTTAGTTTTTCATTTTAAATTTGCATTTTATCTTATTTTACTTAAGCTTTTTGCCTCTAAATTCTTTTATTTCTTCATAATGTTTGTTTTAATGATTCTTCTGCACCCCGCTGTAATGCTTTTAATGTTTTATGTAAAGTACATTGAATTGTCTTGTACATGAGATGTGCAATATAAATAAACTTGCCTATCCAGGTGAAATGAAGGACAGGAGGCTGAAATTCGGTGGATAAGTAATGATATCTACTGTTTCAGAGATTCAAACTGAAAGTTCAAACTGATGACTGTTTATGTGCTACATCAGTGGTTCCCAACCTGGGGTTCGGGTTAGGGGTGTCCCCCAAAGAGCACAGGGGGTCCCCGAGGCTTTACATATTCAGAGCCATTGTAATTATTGTCCCTACTTTGAGAAAAAACAAGTACGGCTATATGCTGTTAATTTAACTTTGGCTTTATTGAAGGACAGGACTCAGCCAAAATACAGTGTTTATGGTGACAATCTCACTTTTGAAAGTATAAAACCAAGCATGGTTTCATCTCGGGTGGGACAGGGGGTACATGGCTTTTCAGTGTTTGCATGATGGGAGGTCCTTAAGCAAAATAGGTTGGAAATCACTGTCTTACATCGTCAACAACAAAATTTCTAAACCCCCAAACATCTGCCGCTCCTGCATACAATCATCTCATCTGTGCTTAAGTTTTACTTTTCAACGGGAAAATGGAGTTCAGAACGTGGGTGAATAATTTAGACATTGACGCCCTCCCTTCTCCCCTCTGGAGCCTCACTACCCCTCATCGCTACCCACCCCCACAGGTTTTGTTTGAAATTCAATGCTCAGCCGGCCGCTGTGGATAGAGCACAGAGTTTAAAACAGCCCCCCCCGCCTGATAAAGAAACAGAAGGTGCCATGACAAAATATGCTGGCGAGGACACCCCCCCAGACTCCTCCACCTGCTCTGCATGCCACTGTCTTATGTGAGTGTGGAAAGAACGGGAACACAGCTATCCACACTAGAGACATCATCGGCCACGACAAGCCACTGACAGTGAAACCGAGGCTTGGCACAGAGATATCTTTCCTACATCGAATCGAGTGGCAGTGCCCTCTCTGAGCTTCAGCCTGGGGGGGCTGAGGAGACCCACTGAGCTGTGAGACACTTCAACACTTTGGCTGCCTGAAACCTGATGCTCTACATGTTAGGGAGTGCTTACAGACCATCCAATCCAGACTAAATATAAAAACCTGTCTGTGATACTACTACATGTCTGCAGAACAGGGAGATGCACAGCCTAGCTCTCCTTTTCTACCCTTCATGACACGAGAACTTAAATAGAGCTTTAACTTTTATCTGCAAAGATAGGATGAGCTTACTTTTCTTTAAGGCCAAGCAGAGGTATTGAAGTTATTGTCATTGCTTACAGTGCATGAGAAATGTGTGGGAAGCAGAATAAAGCCTCACAGCAAGAAGGTCGCTGGCTCGAGCCTCGGCTGGGGGAGGTTCGAATGTGGGGGTTGGTGGCCTTTCTGTGTGGAGTTTGCACGTTCTCCCCGTGTATGCGTGGGTTCTCTCCGGGTTCTCCGGCTTCCTCCCACCGTCCAAAGACATGCATGTTAGGTT
>JBAMHW010000014.1:10861192-10912766 GCA_037177495.1 Rhadinocentrus ornatus | reverse complement strand
TTTAGTTTAGTTGAAACATGCACCTTGACTAATAAAATCTTGCCAATTTGGAAGACCTCTGTCTACTGCCATCCTTTAACCAATCTGGCTACACAACCTATAACACACATTTATCTCAAAGTAATTAGTTTCAGTATTTAGAATATTTAGTTTTAATATATACATAGGTGACTCTTTTAATCTTGAGGCTTGTTTTGCATCGTAAGTGCAGTTTTGTGATATTAGATCTTCAGAGAAATCCTCCAGAAGTACTGATTCAACACACATTATTTTATGGTGCTGTATGGATGTGCATTATGGATGTGCACTTTAGCACAGCAATAAAGGTGGACAGCTGGATTATGAGCAAAATCAGTCAGTCAGTGAGGAACCCCTTCATGTAACTGCCAAAAAGCTGTGGATACCCCTCAACTCGTCTCTGTGTGGACATGGACTTCATTTAAATTATACTGAATCTGAACAGCCAAAGCCTTAGTGACCCCCAGTTATCTTTAGAGGACCCTCTGCAGTAATATATACAATATCCAGTTACCATAAAGCATATATAAATCATCTTAAGTAAACAAACTAAACAAACAGAAAATTAAAGCACTTTGTGTTTATGACAGGATATTGTGGTCCAGTGCTAACATAGTTTGTACTTTTCCACTTAGTTAATTATTCACATGGTTTATATGTTATTGAGTTATTGTACAGTGTTATGCTGTTTTTCTTTTTAAACCTCAATATCAGATATCTGAACATCTTCCACTACTCCTATTGTATTATGTTTCTGTATGTAGTTGGGGAAGGAATGCTCAAGTCTTTAGTAAAACCACCAGTGTCACAATATAAATCATTAAACATTATTACAAGTTAGAGTCATGGATTAAAAACTACAGTAAAATGTAGTTATTTTTTACTAGTTAACAGAAAATACAACAATATTATGTGTTAAAATCGTCCTTCAGTGTGTTTTATATTACATAGCTTATGTCTACTTCTTGAAGCAATCTATTTCCAGCAACTTTAAGTAAATGGCATATTGTTAACCAAATGTAATGAAATAAAATTAAAATTAAATTAAATTAAAATTTTTTATGAAAAAACTTTATTTATTCTAGAGGAAAATGTCAATATCCCATTATAACAATATCCCATATTTTCAAAGCATCATATGTTAGCAATAAATAGTTTATAAACTTGGTATTCGGTTAAATTGTATTGATATTTATCGGATATGTGTATACCACCCCTCATTTCGTTATGTTTGAGCCACAGTTTCCAGAAGTATTTTAACAATAGTTGTCCAGACTTTCTAAAGGTGTGAAAAACTTTTCTTCTTTGGACATTAGCTGCTTTTTCATGTATTTTTAGTTTAGCTCTTCTAGCTAACCATTATCAGAGGAATGCTTTTTGTTGTTTGTTTTAGCCACTTAACACTGACCTATGAATCAGAATTAAATAGCCATCTAACTAAAGGGATGGAACAATGCTATGTTGACACATAACAGAAAAATAGCAAAGGACCAATCTGAAATTGTACCATGAGACACTGTGTCACCAGCAGCCTGTCACAGATAAGATATGATCCTTTTTTATTTTACTTGCATTTAAAAAACGCTCAAGACATAACCTATTTTAACCCCCCACCAGCAAGACTATTTGCCAAGATCTATGAGCAGAAAACATAACATATATCAGGATGGTGTGCAGTGCGGTCTTGGGAAAAGTGGGGACAAGTGGAGGAAAAAAGAAAAAATATTTCTAGCAGATAAGCAGTAATTGGAAGTAACTGTTACATCCTGTCCTGCTAGTCCTCAGTCAGTGCTCCCCTGATCCTCCACACCTGTCCCTGATCCTCACTCCAGTCAAGCCTAATTAGTCACACCTGTCTCCCATTAACTTCCCAGTCCTTATATTCCCCAGTTCCACAGTCCTTCCTTGTTGGACCTTAACCTACACATGAAAAGGACTCGCTCCCGTCCTAGTTTCTGTATCTCCAGTTGACACCATCGTTACCAGTAAGATCCTTCCTCTGCTTTCAGGATGTCTAATAAAGAGATGTTAACCTGTTGACTCATCTTCTTTTAACTGAAACCTCATTTGAAATTATCTCTTTTAAGGGATGAATTATGAGATCATTCTTAAGGAACTGAAACAGGTAAAGGATGTAATGGATAAAATTACACAAAAAGTAGACTCAAAACAAATGACAACAGATCTTTAGGAAGAGATTAATCTGGACCTCAACATCATTGAAGCAGTGTAGGGGCACCTTGTCTGAGAACAGAACAAAAGACAGCAACCATCCAAAGAACAGCTTTGGATAATCCTTCAAGAACTATTCCTGAAGACCAATGAAAAAACACTGACTTTCAAGCTTGGAAGAATTGTACAAACTTTGTTCTTGCCTTACTAGTACTTCCACAACAAAATATGCAAAACTAATGATTTACTAGTATTTTTTTTAACCATAATTCTTATGTTATTACATCATAGAAACTTATTGTGATATTTTTTACTTTTTTTATACTTGTTATTACGTTTTATACTTTTTGACATTTTGATATTAAATAAAAAAAATATAACGAGAAAAAATAAATAAATAAAAACGTGAAACTTGACATCCTAATTTGTTAAAATAACAATTAGTTCACATTATAACGTCATAAGGACTTTTCCTTGGGTGGCAACAACGCGATTTTTAACGCAGCACTACACTATTCTAACGAAATGTAATGAAGTGAGAAAATACTCGGGTAAAGCACATCCTTATCGATGCTGCATTCCAGCATAGTGTGCAGATATACTAAGGCTGCAAGGTCCCTTTAAGATGCTATAGCGACCAGCCCAAAATGCACAGTATGTGGCTAAAAAAATTGGCTTAAAATGGGCCTTACCACACAGACTAGGCCTTTAACGTTGCTCTCATCAGGATTTAAATCGTTGCGGGGATGTTAACATCCTCCACCCAGCTAACTGACAACCATGATGCTACGATGTGTGATAACATGTTTAAACACTGACGCCCAGCAGCCAAAACCATGTGTAACCTTATCCCGTTATATAAAAAGGTAGCTCGTGATTTATATATAACCGTTAAGGGCGGCGGTATTAAACCACCTCATTCGACCATTTATTCAAACAACAGCATGAATCCGTCAATGATGCTGGCACCGTCCACCCTTCAGCAACGCTCAACAAAAACACGCAGCTGCGGACGGACAGTCTGTCGTCGTCCTCTGCATGGTTGTTGAACATGTAAAAAACAGAAAGAAAGACAGCGAAGAGATACCTACCCAAAACACGAAGGAATAGACGATAAGGAGCGTTTTAAGGCAGGTGATAACTGGTTTGGTCTCCATGGTGGACCTACGATAGAGCCGCTGTGGTGGGAACGGGAAAAAAACAGAAACGTGTCCGCGAGCTGCCGCGATGCGCCCTGCGCGGATGCGCCGCACGGCGTCACTAGATCAGCAGGTTACACTAAGATTTCACTTTGTATTTAGCTTCAGACAAATTATATTCTCGGCTACCGTGGATCAAGATTCAGTATATTCCCATTATGCAATGCTATAATTTTCTCGGTGGCAGAGGTAAAATGTATCTCACTTCAGTAATAATAATGGTTCAAGTAGCTTCTGAAATTACATAGAGCAAAATTCACGTTAAGTGGCCTCTTTTTTCGTTTTAAACACTGCTGTGCTGTTCAAAACACTTTTTTTTAAAAATGTAAGGCTTCATAAATGTCACAATTATTCAATTATTCATCAGTTATTCTATTGATGGCATTTATTCTCAGATACATTAATACATTAATACAGGCTGTTGTACAAAGCAGGGTTCACAACAGTTATGTGATGAAACATAACATAACATAATAGCTTTAGTATTTATCACATGACACACTGAAAGAACGGTAGCAAAAAAACAAAAAACAAAAAAACAACTAAACTTTACCCAAATGTTTTGTTACAGTTAATTATGATGTCTGAAGATGTCTGTATTCAAGACCAATAAGATCACTTCTTCATAAAAATATATTTTTACAAAAGGGCCTTTTGCATGGTGCATACATTTTTGAGTGTGATAATGACCTAAAATCAGCAGGCAGCTAATTTCAGAGAACAGGACCACAGCAACTGAAGACAGAGTTGAATTTTACTCTGGGAACAACTAAGACCTACGTCTGCTGAACTGAGAGGCCTGATTGGGTAAATCAATGAGACGTACCAAAGGCCAAAACCATTAAGCACTTCATGGACTGTTAAATGGATTTTAAAGGTGATTGTGTACTAAAAGCCAGGGAAGTGACATCAGTACTGAAGCAGTGGGTTAAAAGCTCTGCAGCTTTCTGCAGATTTTGATCATGTAATTCCTTTCTACAGGAACAAGTGATGGTATTCTGGTGTGGATGCTGGAGAAAAATAAAGCTATGGAGCACATGCTGCTTTTATCATGACTTGTTCATCCACAGTATAATAATCATTCTGACTTAGTAAGTATGTGGACTCTGACACTACTATGAACTCAATAAACCAAAGTAACATACAAAGGCAAACAGGCGTGCAAGTGTGGCAAAAGATCATTGTGGCAGAAATCAGATTTTTTTCAAAATTGATAAAAGTTTGCTGCTAAAGGATTCCCACGTGACTTGAACATGGCATCCTAACTTCAGTTGAAACTTTTTCCTCAGCGTTTTGCTACATCAAGTATCAATAAGTTTCCATGCAAACTGATCTGCAGGTTTAATAGCCTTTATGTAATCACTGGCACTTTAAAGAAATTTTAATCATGCCCAGTTATAGATCAGTCTTAGCTAAATGTAAAAAACGCTAAGAAAGTGGTTGAAAACCCCAGAAAAAGTGAACAAATGGCAGTAAAGCTTGGGTGTGGTTTTGTTTTTGGTTTGCTTTTTATAAAACTAACATAACTCACAAATAGATGTCATGCTTAAATTCTTCTGTAGCTTTAAAAAAATCACCAATACCTGCTAGGATTTTGTGATGCTGTGATTAATTTATCTTGAATGTAAAAATATTTATGGGCAAATAGATTAAATGCCGCTTTTAGGGGTCATTTACATAAAGTAGCACCCACTAAAAACTTAATACAGCCTAAAATTGAGGCTAAGATTGCAAAGAAAATATAAAAAAAGAAATCTGGTGCAGTTTATGATGTGAGACAAGCCAGTGAATGATAATACTGAATAAATTCCTCTTCACATTCTGTAAACCATCTCCTCAAATGTAAGGTGTACACCCAACTTAAATAGAAATTATTAAATGAAACAGACAAGGTTTTAAGTGAGAATTAACAGTTCTGTTTAATAAAAGTAACCTTAAAAAAAGAAAACAATGGGATAGTGGTCTCCCTACCACATTTTGTCCCAAAAAAGATTAAAAACAAATATTAAAACCAACAAAACACAAACACAGAGTTAAGTCACTACAAAACAGTGTACTAAAATTCAAGTTTGTTCAGTCAATCGTAAATACATTTACTTCCCAAGAAAATACATTTAAAGTGCTCAAATTAATTCTTTAGACAAAAGACCTCACGCAACAGCAGTTCTGTTCACAAGTAGCTTTTACAAGTGATTTTAGTAAATTAGTCACCTACTTACTGTAATGATTATAATATTTTAATCTAATAAATCTGCAGTTTAATCATGTTACAGAAACTAAGCAAAATTTTTATAGTTGATTATCAGTGCTGGCAGCATTTTTGTAGATTTTATGGCAACTTAAACAGTTTAGTATTTCTGTCCAACATCTCTGGTCTGACCGTGTCACTTTAGGTCTTATAACTGCATATACACCTACATTTGTTGTGTTTTGAGATGCTGATTTCTAACACCAAGTCCGGATACTCTGCAGTGTGACCATTTAATTTTTCCTCTAATTTATTCATTTAAGTAAAAACCTCCAACAAATGAAGCAAAACAGGAGCTGTTGTATATCAGATGTCAATTATCAGCATAGTTTCTTCCCTTGCTTGTCTACACCTCACGTTCAAACAAGCATTACAGAAGAAAGGAGGAGATAAAAGATAAGAAAGAGAACGTGTTCTTGCATGAGGCCTGCTGTAATAACTAGAGTGCACTCCTTACTTGTAAAAATTACGCTACAGTTTACATGAAATGTTTCTTGTGTCGGAAGCCTTCACCCTAGCTGAATTCAGGTAATTAAAATCAGGCAGCTGCTGGATGACTTTAATTTCTACGCATAAAGTTGTATCTGAGTGAGTATGTAAAAGCGTATAAATAAAGCCACTGAAAGTTTTCATCGTGTTCTCTAAAAGGCACCAGTCTTCTTATATAAATTTAATCATTCCTGATGTGCTTTCCTCTTCACATACTGAAGTTCTCCTAACTCCACCTCTTCCAAGCTTTCAACATTTCACAGTCATCCCTCCTCGATTTAAGCTTCTGGTCCCCTTAAGTCCATTTGCTACCATTTTTCTACACTGACCCAAACTCAGCCATCCAGGCTTCGTACTTTTCAAGGTCTGCTGCTGAGACAGATTTGGAGATTTTCTTGAGTGTTAAGGTGAAGTCCTCCATGGTCACAGGCATCTGCAGCTCGTCTTTGGACAAGGCACGTATCTCCTCGGGGCTCAGGCCTTGGATTCGTCGACGCATTGCCATCATGGAAGCATCTCTGAGTGACAGAGGAGAGAAGAGCATTACTCATCACTTAGAGCAAAGAGCTTCTGTATTTGAAGAGCGGATCAGCTCTGGTAAAGAACCGAGGCTCTGCTGTGATGAAATCCTGCAGGTGAAGTCTGCATATGTGTGAGGAGTCAGAAATGAGCAGAAAATGTTTGGCAACAACATTTTTTCCATTTCCTGCATGACTGCAGTAATGTGAATAATTTTAAATCAAATAAACACCATGTTTATTTAAAAGTAATTTACCAACATTGTTTTTATTGATGGTGCTATTAATAAAATGTTTTAAATGGAATTCTGTTATTCAATAATGTGGAAGGAGGGGTGTCTTGTAACAAAATCTCCGCTCCATATCTATAACCCTTGTCAGGCATGATGGAAAGTAATTTCACACAACCTTAGTCAAAATTTATTATGAAATTCAAAAAATTAAAATGATTAAACTCATGACAACATAAACATGTTACTGCCTTTTTTGTTAAGGAAATGAGAGGTGAGCTGATAAACTGGCTGTCAACTTTCAACATTTGGTAATTTTGTACACACACACCTGCAGACGTTGGTGATGTCTGCTCCTGAGTAGCCCTCTATCTTCTCTGCTATGAGTTCCAGGTCTACGTCAGGAGCCAACTCCACCTCCTTTAGGTTGATTTTTAAAAGCTCTACACGCCCTACAGCTACACACAGAGACAAAACATTACACATCTGAGCATCATTTCAAGGGGAATTGGTTTTATAAATACATCAGAAGAGTAAATAAAACAATAATTATACACAAGTCCATGGACAGCTGAGTACCTGTAGGCAGAGGGATGTAGATGCGCTTCTCCAGCCTTCGTCGCAGCGCCTCGTCAATGTCCCAGGGAAAGTTTGTGGCAGCAAGGACCATCACCATCTTAGAGGGGTCATCATTTTCCAGGGCTCCTCCCACACCTGCAAACCACATAAAACTACAACTGAGAAATGCCCTGCGATTAACCCACCACACAGTCCCTTTGCAATCCCTGCATAGTTATAAGCTCTTGTTTCTTTATCTACTAACCATCCATCTGAATCAGAAGCTCTGATTTGACCCGGCGGCTGGCTTCATGCTCATCAGAAGTTCCTCTCCTGCCACAGATAGAGTCAATCTCATCTATAAAAATGGTTGTTGGAGCATAAAATCTGGCCTATGAAAAAAAAATAGTATTGTGAGTATTTGGTCACACACAATGGCAACCCAACACAATGTGAAGCCGGTCAATATACCCATCTGTGCAAAACACTCACCATTTCAAACAACAGACGAACAAGTTTTTCAGACTCGCCCCTGTATTTGGAGGTGAGGGTGGAGGAGGACACGTTGAAAAAAGTTGTCCCACATTCTGTGGCCACAGCTTTAGCTAACATTGTCTTCCCAGTCCCTGGTGGACCGACCATTAACACGCCCTGAAAGAAAATGTTAAAAACAGTCGACTCATAGTCAAATGTGCACAAATAGATGCAACCATGATGACCATTACTGGGCCAAATGTCATATTCTTTCTAATTTCTATAAGTATTAATTTCAACACCCCCATTCAATCCAAATTGTGAAGCAAGCATGGTACGAAAGCAAAGCAGAATAGATCTTAAGCAGATACGTTGTGTACGTATGATTATTACTGCCACTCTGAACTCTAATGTTTCTGCATCTGGTTTGTGTCTGTTGCCAGGGAGATTACATGTACCAGACAAGGAGCAATTATATTTCTAAGAAACCGCCGCCCCCTGATGCCTCAGAATCCTTTTAGACTGATGTTTTTTATATTCCTTGAAGGTTACATTAGACCAAATCTCAGTTAGCAATGTGGGAGTGGACTTAATCAGAAATACAAAATGACCTACATGATTGAATATCAGAACTAATGAAATGCTTACCTCCAGCCTACCTCCGTATCATCTTTATATTTTAAACAAACTCTTTAATCCTTATTTTATGTGCAATTCCATTTATCTCAGACTTCAGTTGTGGTGTGAGAAGCTGAATTATGCATGCATACTTTCAGACAAATGATAAGCACTGTGCTGTACTGAGAGAGAAAAAAGGAAAAACAAGGATTGACCTTCACATGATGGGCCTGAAGGAAAAAGGCTTCACATGATGAATTTCAACAGAGGCTGATAAAGAAAAAATTCTGGTCATTTAGCTGAGTTGTGTTGATGGCATAACCATGCTGCACCATACAAGTTAGGTACAACATGCAATACTTTGTTAAAGTAAAGTCTTTAACTTTACTTTATATTTTGCCTCCAAGGATCTAGTATTTTTGTAGTATTTTAAAATGGTCTTTTAAATGGTCTTTAAAATGTTTTTGGCAAGCATCTCAGTCTTAGGGACGAAAATGCTTATTAGTTTTAGTCACATAGTCACTAAGTTTGACAGTTTTAGTCCAGTTTTAGTCGACAAAAACTCAAAAAGGTTTTAGTCAAATAAAAAAAAGTATTAGTCTTTAAACAAATATATTTAGGTCAATAATACGTATTAAAAAGTGAAATCATGGCTGACAGGTTATAACAAGTATTGCAATTCATTAAACAAGTTAACCTTAATGCTTTTGCATAACAACAAGATCTTGTACCAGACTGATAGCTTTAGCCGAGACTTTACCATCAACAGGGATGCAATGCTGCCGTGCTATACTTCATTGCTGTTGGGCAGAAACTTTTATTTCTATATTAAAACTTTTTTGATGAATTGATCCCCTACTTCAGCATACAAAAATGTCACACAAGAAAATATCAGATCGAAAAGTTCAACATATAGCAACACATTGTGAGCTTGTTGTTTGGCTATTTTCATCAATAATTACTAAATTAAAAGGAATGGTTTCAGACTTAGAAGGAACAGAAAATACTTTCTGATCTACTTAGGGTTATGCATCGCACAGATAAAGCGCTAACTGTGGAATCAATTACTCCAAAAAAAAGCAAAGAGCAACAACATCCTTACTTTGGTAACTGTGGCTTTATTTCGGAGAATTTCATGAAGTGCAATACTACACCCTGAACATACACATGCCCAAAATATGATCAATGGATGAGGAACACATATACTCAACTTGACCATATGCTCAATTATAGTTAAAACATGTCCATATATCGTTTCGTCGCTTCCGATCGCCAAACCGCTTCATCGACGCTGCCGCCGTGATTCATCTATGAATGAAAAACTGCTTGTCTGTGTGCACGCTGCACGTCAGGTGGTGGGCGTAGCCATGGTGCAGCAGCATTGCTGACTGACAGATTGCACTCACAATAGGCAGAAATGTTGTGCATTTTTAATGTCGGACAATCAGCCCATGAACATTTTCGTATCGTCTCGTCAACGAAATCTCACAAACGTCTCGTCATGTTTTAGTCATCAGAGAGCCTGAGAGCTCGTCACTTCTCCTTATCGTCATGAAAAAAAAGGTTCATCAACAAAATAAATTCGTCATCGTTGACAAAAACAACACTGTTCTTCAAGAACAGTTCTCGCAGCTTTCTGAAGGTATTTTGTTTGTTTGTATTTAGATAGTTAAACCACTATGTTGACCCATTTAGGCATAGAAAACACCCCTTACTTAACACATAACATACTAAAAGAACTAGTTTTACTTTGTAAGCAGCTGATTTGTTCCAATTCATTTAGGTGGAGATACACAAAATGTATTTTTATACCAACAAGGTGATTGAAAATGAGCCATTAGCCAAATACTGGGAATAATTAAATTACTTAGTTTTTTTCTTTTATACATCTCAGATATATCTCTCAGGCCATTTCTGATGAGGCTGTTAGCTGAAGCCTAATGACATATGAACTGGAATGAAAGTCAGTAGCACCAAGTCTGACGAAGTGAAAATTCCTCCCTGAAGTCTGGACTTTAACATAATTGAAACAGTATGGGATCATCTGGACAGAGAACAGATAAATAGGCAGCCAATGTCCAAAGCTCTTCTTTGGATTTTGGCTGCTTTTGGATGTTGGAAGAATAAAAAACATGCTCATGTCAAATATTGACATTTGAGCTCATTTTAAAATGTGTAAACTTAGTTTATATGTTGAATTTGTATTTATGTTTGATTGTGTTTGATAAACTGTTGAACCTGTTTCCTGTTAATATATACAGAAATGAGAGTGGACCAAAACCATTACACAGTGCTGTAGAAATAAGTTTGATCTTAAAATGTACTACTTTCTGAGTTGGCATAAGTCAATTATTATTTGTGGATGGGAGAGACCTGTGTTAAAAGAACCAGACTTTTGTGTTTCTGTTCTAATGACACTGGTTGAGAGATGTCACTTTTTATTTCTATAATTTCTTGCTCACTTTTAAAAAGATAAGAATACAGTTTATCACATACAAAATACCTTCCATGGTCGACGAATCCCCTTGAAGAAGTCAGGCATCCACATGGGCAACACCACTGCTTCTCTCAGCAACTTCTTAGCATCTTCCAGATCAGCAATGTCTTCCCTGCAGTTCACAGAGAGATATCAGTCAGCGGCACATAGAAAATCTGCCCCAGTGGCAAAACATAAAGAGGTATGTAATGTGTGCCTTCATACCAGTGTATATTAGGGTTACGGGACACTATATCTCTCTCCAGTGAGTCTACCAAGTCGCTGTCATATCCAGTGCCATCAAACTTCTTCTGTTCTACTTCTCCCTGTGCATCTCCTTTCTTCCCCTGAAAAAAAACAAAAAAACATGCTTATTTCTTCACCAGTTCATCAATCTACCCACTTTCCTGCCAGCCAGTCAGCTGCTGCAGTCTGACCTTATCATCTTTGGCCTTTGTGCCCTTCGTGTCCTTAATCCCTGGCCGGTCTGCTTTAGGGTTGGCCTGTCCACGGCCTGCTGGCCCTCGATGCTGCAGACCAGGAGAGTCCTTCCTTTGCTGTTTCATTCCACTGTTGGGCCGTTTCACTGCAACAGGATTCCTACAAAGACCAACAGACACACACAGGAAAACAAACAAATGAGCAACAGGTGCACACACCTGCAAGAGATTTTCCGATAGGAAGACTGAGGCGATATAATTGAACTGTTAATGTTCCCACAATGTCAAACAGGCTCTGCTAGTTCACTTCAAAGGGTTGGCTTGTTACATTGTGCTTCTGGAGATAAAAACTGATTATGCAAAATACATCTCTTTGGTCTGCATAGTGTTTCCTTTTAAAGCTATTTTGTCAAACTAAGTTTTCTTTATGATAAAAAAACAAACAAACATAAAAATAATATGTATCACACCTTAATTTATCTTCCATGTATATCGTTATGTGGATTTCATTTTGTATCAAATTTTGTTTCTCATTGTGTCCAATAACTTAACTTCAGTGATATATTTGTGACAGTACAACTCATTTCTTATGATGTTGTAGATGTAACTCTTAAAAACCACGCCCACACACCTGTGTTCTGCAGGGATGGGTGGGGGCCAAACTGTTGGATCTTCGGGTCGCTCCTCTGCCTGAGGGACAAGGATGTCAATAGGCTTTTCGGACTTGAAGCTGTCGAGCGTTCCCATTATTCCTTTCACCTGCTCATACTCTTCAGTTAGTTCCTGCCTGACCTGTTAACACAGGAAAAGGAGTTAATTTTGTCAGCAAAGAAATTCAGCATCCAACTGAAAACGACGTGGTTAATGTGCATAAATGTCATAAAACCAGACAGGGTTTCTAGTTTTGCCTTGAGGGAAACTTGGTTTACAGATGTAATCAATGAAATATGAATTTTTAAAAAGTACCAATAATCTTAACAGTCAGAATTATTGGCACCCCCAAACTGAAAAATAATACCCTGCCTTTATTTAGGTAATATATTCAAACGTTAACAATTCTAAGCAGCAGTAATGACAAAATCTCTAAAGGTTTTTGTAGTAATCTTGCACCTGCCTGCTGGTAGTTTATTTCCCACTTAAACTGCTATGCATTTAAGATATGTTTAAAAAGTATGCAGGAGCAATTTATAAATGACTGTTTAAAGCTGTCTTTAAAGGTTTCTAAATAAATTTTAGGATACGTCTGGTCACCATTTCCTTTTAAACCATTCTTCTGTGCTGTGGGATGCTTGCTTTGGGTTGCTGTCTTGCTCCCTTACAAATAGTTTTCTGGCTTAAGTTAACATATTTTGTTTTAAATGCATTTAATGCCTACAGGACTAGAAGTAGCAGAGCATTCCCACAGCAGGACTGAACTTACACAATGTTTTTCTCTAGCTAGGGTGTTCTTTCCCTTATGGGTCTCATGTTGTCAGTATATACAGACTGATGCACTGATTTGCCAAAGATCTCTGTTTTAGTTTTCTCAGCACAAAAAAACAGTATCCCAAAGGGCTGAGGCAAACTAAAAGAAACTGTGCAAATATTAGTTTAGCCTTTGTGGACCTTACTTTTAATTACACTGCTTAGCTTACACCTACCATGGAGCACTTGCTTCAGTGCTCTATATAGTGCAGGCTAAAGCAATTGCTCCAAGTCAGTCTGAAGTCAATAGATGTCTTGTTTGTGTGTGTGTTATTTTTAAATAAAATACACACCAAACTTGACAGACTTTGCTTATTGGATTTCTTTTTGATGCCACATCCTTGAGGTATCTTAAAGGTCCTGTGACCATGAAATATCTTGATAACATTCCAAACTGCTGAAGCAAGGTTGTCAAAATATTTGGCGATTGTCTTACATCCTCTGGGACTGTAATCTCTTCATGCAGTAAAGTCATCATTTACTGGTTTGGTCTTAACTTTTTGTCTTATGTTTCTTAGCTGAGTCTTCCCCGTTTTGCATTTTGCACTGGAATATATATATATATATTTTGATTAATTTTAATTTATATACATTTCAGTCAGTGTTTTGGGACATTTACCTGTTGCCATCTGACTTTTAGTGCAGGGTCTCTGAGGGACTGACAATGCTTGTGGATTTGCTGAATGACACCCTGGTAGTACACAATGGAGGAGTCATAGTTCCCAAGAAGTGCATATTCACGGCCCTTCTTGGCGTTGTCACAGATCTCCGCCAAATTCATGCTTAAAAACACCTATACAAAGAGAATACATTAGAATCTGCATTATCTGAAGAGGGCATCAATGAGTTGACTGATACCAGCAATATGCAACGTTTTAATGCAAAACAGTCTGATTTAAATCATTCTTCTTGTAGTAAATGTAATTAAAGTGTGGTGAAGCTATGTGACAGTCAGTTACATTTCTCTTAGATAACTTATTTAATGAAATTGTAGCACCTGCTACATGATACTTAAGCTAGCTGGGATAGTCTTTTTTTTTTTTTTTTTTCAATGATAACCCGTTTCAACGGACGGCTAAATCAATCCACCATCCAAATTAGCTTCCTTATGTGTTTATACTCCACAATTTTGATCGAAGTTAGCTTTTATTTAATACTAGCTTGCTGCTAGGCCACAGACAGAAAACAAAATGAATCGCGTGTCTGTAAGTAAATGCCGCAGTTTAATCCCCCAGAATGCAGTAAATAAGCCTGTAGACAAATAAATCAACCCAAAACGTAAAATACTTTCTTAACAAAACACTCAAGGAGAATTTAATGATTATACCTACATTAAAAGCGTTTGTTAGAGAGGCGTGTTTTCTAAATCAGCCGTCTAGTACAAGCACGGTGTTACCATGGCCGCAGAGAGACGCCGTGTGAAGAATACAGACGGCTTGTCACCGTGCTGCTTTTAGGTACCAGTGAAAAGCTGGTAAAAATAAAAATACGCTCGTGAATGGTGCCCAAAGAAGTTAAAACTGCTACAAATCCGTAATTATATAAATTTGGATTTAGGTTTAAGGAATATTGTATGAAGTTAATGAGTTGGCGTATATTACGTTTTTCATTAATAAGCTAAATTGAAACCATCTTACAAGCACATGCTGATTTACGTGGTTTGTTAAATGCACCATCAAAGCTACAGATAAGCGAGAGTTGGCCACTAGTAGTCGCTAAAATTAGTTGGTTTTTTTTATATATATATTATTGTCAGAAAATGCGGTTTACTTTTTCCAGTGAGGTCATTTTGTTACATTTTCTAGAGTTTTTTTTTTATTCTTATAACTTCGTTATTTTGCATGATCGTCAAGCATAAGATTACCTTAGATTAAATTTAGTAGAACCGCTTGTTTACCTTTTGCATGTTCAATATCAACTGGTCAGATAAGTCACCATATTACAAAATACTAACCCATTCATGTGTCATTTTACTATTTATTGTATTTTTAAGTGCACAATAAATCAAAGTCATAAATATAAAGCTGGACAAGAAAATACATAACAAATGTCCTGCTTTGATTACTTCTAATCCTAGTAATAAGCTGGGTACTAAGTGAAGCTAGCCTCATTTGTTCAGCAAGAGATATCCACAGCTCATATTACTTTCAATCCCGAACACCAGAAACCCCCAAAATCAGGACACAAGATGCAGATAAACTATTTTATTGAGTTGCACCTTTATATTGTCACAAATCTCCATACGTTCGTAAAGTTATTGCATCATTGTACACATGTAATGCAATTATCAGCCAGTTGTAATGTTTTCTCTTCATATCGCAAACCAGAGTATTTATGTTAATGATTTTCAGGTGAACGCTGTGGATTTGCATTTATCTCCCCAAACACAGCTATGCTACTTGTGTTTTCGGTTTGGACTGAGCTCCTTCATCAATGACATGTATGTGCAAACTAGCTGACAAAAAAAAAAAAGTCAAACAAAACAACCTAAGAACAGCACCATAACTCGTGCTGTAAATATACTTAGTTATTTCACATACTGTAAGTTTAAAACACACATTTAAGGAAGTTGTTGCAGTTTCATTCACAGTTTTAAGATTTATTTTTTTCTGGTCTGTTTATACACACAAAACGCTTTTCCCTTGATTTGCTGTTTTTTGTTGTGTGGATGGTGGATAATCCCACAAGATGGGCAAGGATTGCATATAAATTATAATCATTCATCCATTTAAGTGCAAATACTTGGCATACCACCATTTAGAGTCGTGCATTTCACTGAATGTAGGTTGAACTTAATTTATTCACTAGCTGTGTCTTAAATCAATGCAGAGAAAACAGTAAAATCACAGAAAGCTTCTGTCCTTTATTATTTACTTCTTTTTTTTTTAACCAAACTTAATTGCAATGTTTGTACATCACAGCATTTCTCTGCACAGTTTTTATTCTTAAAGCCTTCGCACACATTCTTCAGTCCACCATACATACTGCAGGTAACCTCAGCACTGGCAATATGTTGCTTCTTGTTCCCTCTGGTTCCACAGCTGCCTGAGGTTGCTCTCACTTGGCTGTTTTAGTTTTAGAGGCTTGTGGCTCTTCAGTCTATAAGCTAAAGTCAAAAAGATGGCATCTACATGTTCCTTCTCAGTGGGATCCTTAGCTGAAGTCTCAAAAAGTGGGACGTCATAGCTGTCTGCAAGACACTGGGCGGTTGATGTAGGCACCTCCTGCTGCTCCTTTAGGTCGCACTTGTTTCCTACCATGATGCGTGGCACCAAGGGCCCCACAGAGTGCCGGGTGCACTCCTCTATCCACTCTGGGATGCTCTCAAAGGAGGAGAGATTGGTTACATCATACACGAAGATGACGGCATGTACGCTGCGGTAATAGTGTTCCACCATGCTCTTCCTGAATCGCTCCTGACCTGCTGTATCCCAAATCTGCAACTGGAAAAGAAGCAAAACAACACTGAATTTTACTCAAGGGAAAAGGCTCAAACTACCAGTTCTCATCTGAGAAAGAACTCAAGCTGCCAGAATCAGAGTCTGCATCTCTCGACCGATCCAAGTCCCAGGCTTCTTATTCAGCTTTTTATTCAAACTGGTTGAATAAAACCAAACTAACAATGTGAAAATCCATTTTATAATACTCTCCAAAACTTGCTATTGTTTGAGGTGGTGCTTGGCTCTAGAATAACTTAATCCTAAAGAACACATTAAAATTTAAACAGATGGTTTTATTTTGGAGCAAAATGGAGAAAAGCTATGTTTAGTTATGTCAGGCAACAACATAGGTTTACTGTATATTTTCATAGCATGTAGTTTGACACAAGTGAATTTTTTTTTAGATTTAATTACTTAATTCCATTTAGTTTCATCAGTTTTAAATATTATGGGATTGTCCATGTTGGACTGTTGTGGCTTACTGGTATTTAAATTTCAAAGTTTGCAGATTTTTAAACCAACATTTCAATGAAATTGTCAACTGGATGTGGTGTATTAGGTATTTGCAATAGATGCATGGTTAAAGTGGCCTTTTGAGAGAACAGAACTGACTTTTATTCTCTGGAAAGCAATAACTTGGGCTTGACACTGATATGATAGCATAATTGGGATAGGCTGTGTATGTTTTCTGGGACACTTATTGTCATTGAAAAATCTCGTCTTTTTCTGTGATATTTTGTGATATTACATATATGAATGCAAATCTGACTGCAAAAGCTCGAAAAGTTAACAATTCTACAGGCAAACAGGGCGACACATAAACAGGTGACTAAAAAAAGAGATGAAATGACGAGACACTGGAAATGAAAGCTTCATTGGTCCAGTTACAAAACTCCCATCCATCACAAGTCATTATAAAATTAATTAAATTGTTATTTTTTTCCCACTTTCCCAGTGTAGCTTTCCTTTTAGATTAGGAAAAGATCTAATATTTAACTGGTAGAAGGCAGATCATATGATGCTAGCAGGTTTCCTTTGGTTATCTTAAAAATTCAGGCTAGCGGTTTAATGTACCAAAAGAAAAGCGTTGTCATAAAACGGTTTTTAATCAAATGCATTGTAAATTTAACATGACAACAGCTCACTTATAGGTGTTTCTCTGTGTTTGTTTTTATGTCCTCTAACCTTGATGTTCTCTCCATCCAGCTCCACTGTCTTCTCCCTGAAATCGACCCCGATAGTTGCCTCGGGATTTTTCAGGAAAGTGCCTCCGCAGAATCTGTAAGTCAAACACGTCTTCCCCACGTTTGAATCTCCAATGACTATTATCTTAAATATCCGAGCTTGAGCAACGTCATAGTTGTGATGGGAGGAAAGCTCCAAAGAGTCGTTTCGAATGAATACTGTGTCAAATTCCTCCCCAGGTTTGTTTTCTATTGCCATTGCTCATCTTCTCGCGGTCTGGTTTATGTGACAGCGTTGAAATGTCGCGAGAATTTGAAAAACTACCACTAGATGTCGCCAGAGTACTCAATACTTAAAATAAATTTCTATTATTTAAAAGTTTTAAATAAATAAATAAGTGTTCAAATCTTAGTGTATTTGTCAAGGAAGACAAATACAAATAAAAATGTATTACTTTAAGCATAATTAATAATAAATAATTAATGCAGTACATTTAAAGAACGCTGACTAATTAACCTCCAACATCATGTATTTCTAAAAAAATAATTTTACATTTATATAAATTGTTTTCTTTTGGAAATTACTACACTAATGTATGGTATGCTTTAAAACTGTTGTAATTCCTCCAGCTTCCTCCCAACATTTGAAAACATTCATTTTAATGGGTCACTTTAAATTCTCCCTAGAAGCGATTGTGAGCATAAGTGGTTGTCTCTTCTGTGTAGACCTTGTGATGGACTGGCAGCCTGTCCAGGATGTACCCTGCCTCTTGCCTACTAATTGCTGGGATTGGCTCTTTCCAGCCCATAACTCTGACCTGGAACAAGCAGTGTAGAAAATGAACGGAAAAAAAACTAAGATAAATATGCTAAGTCATGGTTGTTTTAAGTACCAATTTAATTGAGTGGTAAACCCAGTTATTTTCATTCTATATGACTGCATTGAAGTTAAACTCCATCCTCCTAAAAGTTTAATCAACTTTTGTTCCCAATTATGAGGCAAAGCATGATAGTGAATGCAATTTTTCTTGTTTTCTAACATAAAGCGCTCACATTATTTAAAGATCAACCTTCCCTTATTTATTCTACTTGACCGTTTCAGCATTGGTGGTAAAACAAAAGAATTAAAACTTCCAAAATGCACACATCGTACAGGGGTAATTTTATTTTATACCGAAACAACTTTATATCTCATCATAAATTAATCCTTCATTAATTACACATTCAGAATAACAGTGTCAGGACTACACTCATGTATTAGTTTATAATACGCAACTAGCTAAATTTAATTTTTAAAAAAAGAATAAAAAAGAAAAAGGTTTTTCTGTTCGATCCAGTTCTTGATGTATTAAATCTTATAGATATTTTATCCACCACATTTATATGTAGTAAAACAGGCAGATTAGAAACTTTGTTTTAATTCCGAACTGATAAATGAATGTAGAGCTTGAAGACAATGGCTTAACAGTTTTAAGACATACAGATGAAACATAATCCAAATCATCAAGACCAAATGATTCTCAAAAACCAAAACACTGTATTTTAATTTCTTATTAGACATATATATCTGACAGACATTTAGGAAAAATATAGATAAGAAAACACATATACACCCAATAGTTTCAAATAAATGTCATTAAACATAAGAGCTTTCATCAAATCAATCTATTCCTGGAACAAAAACAAATTTCATCATGGCAAACAGGCTTCTGCGGAAGCCAAAACCTGAGAGAGCGCACAGTACACTACAAACAGTAGTTTTCACAACACCAGCTGTGTGCTGAATCACATAAAAAAAGACCACAAATTTTAAAGCCCTGTTTTTGACCAGTCGTGTTTAAGGTCACAAACATGAGGCACTTGAGCTGCCTGTCGTCCCAAACACTGAAGTCATGATTTCACACCAGTCCAGAGCAACTGTGTGCACATTATTTATTTCAAGCTAAATAAACCTGTCACATACCTGTTCATATGTAATACAACATAGATTGTTAAAGCCTTAAAGAGGCTCTCCACTGATTTTATGTAAGTTTTGCTAGTAATATGGTGCACTACTTGGCATGTGCAATTTTCTTTACATTTCGTGAATCTCCCAGGTCTGGTAATCGTGTAGATTTGTCAAATAAAAAGAAGAAAATAAATTCAAGCATATTAATTTCTAATAGACGGCTTGTTTCGTATAAAATAAAATGGACAAATCTGAGTATTGAAGCACAAAGTATCTAACAAAAGTATTATAGGAAATGTCAAACCATATCTACTATACCACCCTAGTGTTTTCTGTTTGATCCACACTTTCAACGCTTGCTGTCATATGTATCCTGTCAGATTATAACTCAGACATAAATATTTAAAAAAAAATGTTAGGAAACAGCTTAACTAACAATGAAGGTAAAATTCTAATTGTGGAAATGATGTAAATAAATAAGCTCAACAGCCAAGTAGTCCAAGAGTGGTAAACTGACTATTCTCTCAACTACAGGTTTTTATGTATTTTTTAAGATGTCATGGTCTACATTGGCACATATACATATTTATAGCTCTTAAAGCAAAGCTACTGTAATTAATTACCTGTTGCCAAGGTAAATAATTGCATCAAAGCGCCACTGTTTCCTTTTCCATCCATGCATACACTTAATTTTGAGTAACCATCCCCAAGGTTAAAGGAGACTAAGCTGAACAGATATACATGTGGGTTTAGCATAAACACTAGGGTTTGTTAAAGCTGCCTTCTGCAACAGACCCCATGGGTTTCACTTGTCAAAGCAGGGAAAGCAATGGAGAAAGAAAAGACATTAGCAACGACAATGCAGCAACTACTTGAAATAGCTGCTTTAATAATTTCACTGCTATGAAAACCTTTTCCCTGCAGGTCTGAGTTCATTACAGCATTACGAGGAGTTTTTTTTTTTTTTAATGGACTAAACAGGCAAAATGTCTAATTATATTGGTCTCTAAATTCAATTTTGACCATTCATTGTCATTGTCTCTCGTGTGTTGTCTTCATTATATCTCTGAAACGTTCACCTAAATTAAAGGGAAACCTGCAGCCATTTGTCTTGAGTTATTGTGTAAACATGGGTCCTTGATGAATCAAGGACAAAGCCCTTGTCACATGGAATCTGTCATTACTTTAAAAAACATTTTTCAAAAAAGACTGAAATCAACTCAACTTTGCTTCTTCTCTTATAATTATTACCCACACTTTTGAGATGTACAATGATCAGCTACAACATTAAAATCACTTGCCTGACTGTGTGGGTAATGTACTTCTTATGCTGATGAAACGGCTCCAACAGAAGTCTATCTTGTGGTGTTTAGCATTCATACATTTGTATAAAATGCTTTGGGTTCAGGAGGCTGTAGGATAAGGCTTAATTAAAGTAACCTCATATCATCCTGTTGTTGATCAATCAGATTAAGAGCCAGAGAGTTTGTATGTTTGGTCAACACTTTGCTTTCTTTGTCAACAGTCTAGTCTCATTCTATTATTTTGTGCCTCTTTTTTCTCCTCCATTTTTCTGCCTGTAACCCTAAACTGATCTCAGTACCTTGTACAGGGTCTCAATTCTTAAAATACATTGACGTGTGAGGTTACAAGCAAATAACACAGACCTATAAAGAGAGGCGTGGCATCTTATCCCACAGTAAAAGACAGTAATCGAGGATGTACAGATTGGCAAATGGGAAAAGGGGATGTTATTGAGCTGCTTAGAGGCAGCTTTGTAATTTTATCTCGCTGGAGAAAGTTAGAGACATCTGGGAATGCCATAAAAGGGGGTGTGGTAAGACAGTACATCAAAAAGTAACATCCACAGAAAAACCAGACCCCAATGTTTCCCAGCAGAACATGGCATTGTGAAGAGATTATCAGTATCATTCATTTATCTGACAGTGGCTTTAATGTTGCAGCTAATTGGAGTTGAATAAAACAAAGATTTCTACCAGTGACCAGTTTGTACTTTTAAAGTTAAATAATGGCTTTAATGCTGTAATAATACTGTGACGTCCCTTGACAGACAAAAAACACCCTGTAAAATCCCATTACATCTTAACATAAGTTTACCTTCTCTTTGACACAGTCACACACTTAACTACCAGTTCTCATCTGAGAAAGAGCTCGAGCTGCCAGAATCAGAGTCTGCATCTGTCAACCCATCCAAGTCCCAGTCGGCACTTGAGCCGCTGTCATCATCCTCCTCTGCTGAGAAGCTGTGAGCTGAGCCCAGGCATACTGGGTACACCCGTGTCGAGACGCAGACAGGTCCCAAGGTGGACACGTACACCGCCATGATGTTTTTCCACATGTCCCTCTCAGGATCGTATTCATGGATGAGGACTCTGTTCTTATTGTGCTGCAGTAAAGTCTGAGTGAGGAGGAGCAGCTTGTTGTTGTGCTGGATCACCTGGTAATTCAAAGCACGGCTATCAATAGGAATGTCTCCCAACCGCTTCCATTCCCCTCTTGTGGGGCTGTAGGCTTTTACCACGGGGATATCGCACACGCAGATGATCTGGTCCTGGAAAACACAGGCTTTGTGAAGCTTGTCTCTTCTGAGTGATCCACAGTGGCGCCAGCGGTTCCTCTTTGGGTCGTAACAAAGCATTCTCCTCTTGTTCACCACATACAAGTGATCATTTAGTGCCACAACCTGCATTTTACCCAAAGAGTGAGGCAGAGGAGCCACAAATGTCCACTGATTTCTCTGGATGCTGTAACACTCAACCTCCTTTAATCTGGCATCAGTAACTGGATTTCTTCCTCCCAGAAGGTATACATGCCCATTGAGGTAGCCCATCCCAGAGTGTATTCTGCCCACTGGTCTCTCTGCCAACTCCTGCCAGCTGTTGAGAACAGGATTGTACAACCAGAAGTGTTTGGAGAGGTGGGAGGCTAGGTACAGGTTATTTTCGGGTGTGGCACAGGCAATTAAAGACTCCATGGTTGAGCGTTTGTAATCCTGATTGTTAAGATCTTCTAAAGGAGGAGCCATGAAATATAGGTCTTCAGAGTAAGGGTCACAGCACATTATGTTGTCATTGGGTAGACCGAAGAAGATGATCATCTCTTTTGCGCTCACACCTATTCTGTGTTTTGGTACATCCAAAGCTGCAGACATTCCACAGCTGTCCTCTGACCTGTTAAAAAAAGATGACAGGTATATCTCAATTACAGGTCTTGCCATCAGACTCTCCAGGTAGCACTTGTCCTTCTCGCTGAACAAGTTCCAGCGCACACACTTCAGGGCTTGCAATGCATCCTCTTTATTTAATGGTGCATTTGCCTCTATCCACTGTAAAGCAGCTGAGCATACCTTCTTCTCACAATCCACATCTAAGGTATCCAGAGACAACACCTCTTTCAGCTGCACTAAGTCCAGCTCGCAAAGGTCTCCTCCATTACACACCTGGCTGAAGTTCCTGGCTATAAAAGCCTGTGCATTCTCCTTCAATTCAGGATTGTCATAAGTATCTGCAAATTTTAGTATCCCAACACAGTTGGAGAGATCTAGCCTCCTTGTCATGAAACTGGAGCAGGCTTTCCTGATATACTCGAGCTGGAGCATGTTTGCTGCTGCGTACAGTCTCTGGACGTTGCTCTCCGTAATGGCCACCCTGCCTGTGTAACAGTAATCTATGATGACGGACATGGATTCAGAGTCCACCCCGCGGATGACTACCCTCTCCTGCATGCTCTCGTTTAGTCCCCCGGTGAACATACTTTTGAAGTAAGGGCTGGCGGCGGCAAGAACGTTACGACTGCACAGGAAAAGTTGACCAATGTCACCTCTGGTCAGGTCACCGCTTTGCTCCAGGGACTCCTCTTCACACTCCACTCCAATAGTAACATCCCCGAGCAGCCTGTAGTCGTAGAGTAATTTCAGCTCATTCATCAAACCTCGAGCATGATTTACGTCTTCCAGCACCTCGGGACCAGTGAAACAACTCAGCGCCGAAGCCATTGCCGCAACTTGAGGGAGCAGGATACTGTTTTATGTCGGAGAAGGGCTCAAAATTCAAGCTTTTGGGGGGGTAAACATCCTCAAAACCGCACAAGAGCCTTGGCGGTGATACTGACACATAGGCTTGTTGATGGGAAGCCACATTACGACTGAACGGTCGCCGCTGTATCCAAAAGCAAACACTTCTCCGTCCCAAACCACCACAGTGTCGCATTTAAATCACAGACAATTCATGCATCATATCTAAAGAGCCACTTTCAAAACAGTGACAGTTTTCATCGGTTTTTTTTCGTCCCTACGCTTTTCTGTCAAGAGTAGCAGAGCTCTCAAAAATAATTGACAGTTTCGACAGACTCGAAAGAAAATTCCAAAATAAAAGCAGATTCCTCTTACAAAAATATTTATCTAATCTATTTTTTAGATCAAAGAAGAATTATTACATTTTATTTATTTTATTTTACTTTTTTCCAGTATCTTCAAATTCCTTTAATTAAAGAATGTTTTCTCATTTCACATTGGAAAAATTAAGCAATCATATTTTGAAAGCAATCTCTACAGCTTCCGCTTTAGCCCAGTGCTCGGTCTAACAACCATGCTAGGTGAGGTTTGCAGTTTTTTTTATTGGTTTGTGAAACTGGGTCAACGGGGTTTGATTGATCAAGAGCGATTAAAACCAGTTTTATTCTATTATGGAAATCACTTAATCAAAATGGATATTTAGCTTCTCTCTAAAATTGATCATTTAAAATTTTGAGAACGAATAATAATGCATATATATATATATATATGCGCAAAATGATGATGAGGATAGATAAATAGAAGCAAAATGACCTGAATTTAAAAAAAAATTACCCAAATGTTTACAAGACATGCAAAATAATTATAATGAAAAAAAATAAAAATAAAAATAGCCACAAAAACATGTGTGAGACAAATAAACCACATATGGTTCAATAAAAAGAAAGAACAAGAAAATGAGAAAATATATACTATCTCCAAAGACTCAAAATAACCTAAATCATTTATAGATAATAAAATCATACATTGAAATAAAATTAATAAACGACAAAATAACCATAAAGAGACCCTTATTTTTAATACTTGGTAGACCAAACTGGAACCTTTACTTTTGATTTTTATACTAAGAAAAGTACATTTTTCAGGCTACATAGATGCATTTTAACCCATTTAAGTGAATCTCCGGTTGAGGTCATTGATTCTGCGCAGTGCGTCTTGGTTGCGAATGGTCTTATAGATTGTGATGATAAAAGGGAAGGCAGAGGGAAGCTCCACCCTTTTGCTCAGCTTCTGGTGACCCCAGTGGAGGCAGCGCAGTTTCTCAGCCAGATCACGTCTGCCTGCCTTCTCCAGTCCATCTTGCAGCAGCTTGGTCTTATTGGGCTTGTCCCATGACCTCTCATACCTTTGAAGTGGTGGAGTTTATTAGAATCAGATAATTCAAATGTCAACGCCTAACGGACCATAAATGATTTAAAAAGTCAAGCAACAAAACACATAAGATGTTGACACACATTGGCTTTAAAGGTAATTTTGGAACAAAAACTACACTGATGTTATCATCAGTTATCATCATCTTGTTATCATGTTTCAAGTTTCAAACATGATGTACCAGCTTTCCAACATGGTCCTGGCCTGCACACTCCTCTCAGTAGAGCTGGTGTGGAACCGCCTTATCTCGGTTCTGGTGAAGCCAAGCTCATAAGCCAAAACTGTCCACTCAAAGCCAACCTGCCTGGAGATCTCCTGCAGTGTCTTCAGGTTGATTACAGCATCCTAATATAGAACAAAACATCACACAAAATGTCTTAAAATGCCTAACATTATAAAGAAAAATGGCTTGCACATACCTCTTGAGCTTTGTTGGGCATTATCAAACGTTCCTAAAGCTCAGCAGTGAAGTCACACTCTATAATAGCTGTCTTCAAATCAAATGTGAAAACAGATCAAGCATACATTTGTAGTCCAAATTTCAAGTAGCAGGTGAAGGTTTTAGTTCCCTACCATAAGATGTGTTTATGAAAATGTGCAAGTTGAAGGGTTACTGGGGAGATTTACTGTCAACACACAGGCTTGTTAAAGATTACTTCCTTTAGCCCCTCTAAGCTCAAAGTAAGGTTAATGACTGGTTAAATCTCTACTTCACTGCCATGTAAACAAGAGGAACTTACTTGTGATGTCAGTTTTGTAAACACGTTTGAAATTGTAGAGCAGGTTTCATGTTGCTGTATTTAAAGTAATTTTACAAATGTATTAGTGTTATTTTTTATTTTTTTTGCAAGGAACTTTAATTAATTGCAGTTTTGCTTCACTCTTAAGTAATCTCTACTTTAATTGTCTTGCATGCCTTGATTAGTTACCCCATGATGCTTCATTGTAATCACATAGCTAATGCTATGTTTAAAATAAAAAAGACAAGTAAATGAATGTTTACTGTAGTTTCTGCACTTTTAAACATTATTTATTAAAGAATATTTTTTTTATTCACATTGTTTAACATAATTTTTTTTTTTTTGCTGGTGGCCTTGAGGTGCAAAACACAATTCTGAAACACATTTTCAGAAAATACAGCAAAGCATGAAATGCTACGTCTAACAAAACACATCATTAAAGAAAATGTAACAAACTATAGATTTAGAGGAGACAACAGTATTTTAGAAATCCAGTTATGTTTTAATATTTTGTAATGTTTTCTGAAATGTGACTGCTTTCTAAATGCTATTCAGATTAGTCCCACCTGAGACAAAGACCTCACAAACTGAGAAGAACCTTCTGTATATGTTTGGTAAACTATGATTTTTCTTTTTCTCTTGATTTATACATAAAGGGGTAGAAATTAGAAGTAGGTTGCAATTAGTGAAATCTTTATACTCCCGCTTATTTAAAATAAGTCTATACACAAATAATCTTGGAATTGATGCATGTCTAATATTAACTTAAAAGTTTCTGGGTTTTGTAATTTATTTGCTTTTCTTATTCTACTTATTGTTTTAAATAAAATCTATCTCTAATCTCTAAATTATTATTTTCTGATATGTTGTCCTTGATTTTTCTTAATATTGCCTTTGATTACGTTTTTAAAGATTTCTATGGTATTATTTTTTTAAAGACTTTGTTTTTGTGCTTTCTTAAATGTGGCTAAAAATGAAAGAAAGACTAAAACAACACAAAGATACCTTGAAAAGTTTTATTCACTTAAAAAATTAACCTCCTTTCTAACTTTTTGTCATTCATAAAAAGAAATTCGGGTTTCATGTGCAACATCACTGCAGCGATTATGTTATCAAAGACAAAAATGTAATGTAAACAGCAAATGAAAAGAAACTAGCCATAAGATAAAGTTTGTATATCGATATAAGTGAATGTCATACCTTAGAAACAAAGCAGACCACTTCTTCTAATATGTTAAACATGATTCTGATCCAAAGTGCTGCAAGGTCCAGCCAATAAATATAACCAACATGAATTACATCACTTTTTAACAGGCAGAGGATGTAACTCCAAATTCAGTTTCATCTTCATTTCTAACATAAAAAAACAATAATTGCATAATTAATCATGTTAAATCATTAAATGCATTTACAAAAGCAAGGGTCCATTTTTTCTAAGCAGTCAGAGTGAGAGAGTTTTTCTTTTTACTAAATCCACAATGAAAGAAAAAGGTAAAAATAAAAATTCTGAGAGAATCCATTTCACATTTAGCGACTGATTATTGGAATATTGCATGATGTTGTCGTTGTGTGTTTCTTTGTGTTTTAGTAAAGATCCAGCCTGCTGGACTCATACCGTTCTCAATCTCCACATGTCTCTTCATTCAAAAGTAGTGCTTTTTATTCACATTAGCAGTCATGCGGTTTGGAACCTCCTGGCAGCTTCATTTTACATCAGTTTGGTCCCATGTAGCGTTACTCTGTGGACCTCGAACATCATTTGGGTTCAGTAGCAGCCATCTTTCCAGCTGCCATCCCTCAGAGCACTCAGAGCGGCCAGGCTCTTTGGAGGAGTCAGTAGACTGAAAAAAAAAAAATAAAAATAAAAAAAAAAAAAAATCTCAACCTCATTGGAATTAATATCAAAACAAAAATTAAATAAATAATGCACAATCAAGTCAAATATTTAACTGCTTCCGCTTATTTCCAAAGTTCCACTTTACATGGACCTACAGCACCTCTCACAGGTCAGGAAAAGTAAATATTGATAATTTTAAACCTGTGTTGTGGCAACATTTCATACCAGCCATATGCATTATACTTCAGGGCTGCAACAAATGGCACAGGAGTAATCTCATAAAAATACATCAGACTATATATTAAAAACACAAACTTTCTTGTTGGGGTTGAGAGATGAGTGCTCCATTAATGGTATTGACAATAATCAATCAATCAGCTGATAATTTTTAAAAAATCAATTGTTCTTTCCTGTTTATGACATTATAATACAATAAATTATGCCCAACTTTCAGGACATGAACAGTTTCCACACAGGTTTTTAGGAGAATGTGCGGTTTCTGTAGTTGCTGGTTGCAAATGCCCTTCACAATTATAGATTTTCTGGGCTCTCATAGCAGTAAATATAAGGGGTTTGGCAGTTGCAGTTCAGCTTTTCTCCATAACAAGCACTAAGCAGGGCCTGGTGAATTAAAAAAAATTCTGTTTTCTGTTTACAGTATCCAAAAAATGGTGGATGAAGCTATTTCATTACTTTTTAAAAATTTATATTAATACAAGTGTTAAATATAAATGCTTATATACCAGTATCATCTATTTTAAGTACTTAGGATTGACAGTTCAGAGCAATGGAGAGTGTGGAAAAGAGCTGAACAAGCGAGTACAAACAGGTTGGAACAGGTAGAGGAAAGTGTCAGGTGTGATGTGCGATTAAAGTATCAGCTAGAATGAAAGGAAAGGTGTACAAAACTGTGGTGAGGTTGCAGAGACTAAAATGTTTAGGTTCTCTTTAGGAGAGATGAGGAAGGATAGGATCAGAAAGGAGTGCATCAGAGGGATAGCACATGTTAGATGTTAAAGCCAGAGAGACCAGACTGAGAAGGTTTGGACATGTACTGCGGAGGGATAGTGAATATATTGGTAGAAGGATGTTGCTAGGTTGGAACTGCTAAGCAGGACGCCTAGAGGAAGACCAAAGAGGATATTTTTGGATGTTGTGAGGGAGAATATGAAGGTAGTTGGTGTGAGAGAAGAGGATGCAGAGGATAGGGTTAGATGGAATTGATGGAAGCAGATGATTCGCTGTGGCAACCCCTAAAGGGAAAAGCCAAAAGGAAAGAAGATATCAGTATCATCTATTATCAATATGTATGTAAATATTGATGAGTAGATGGAAAATTAGCAGAAAAGAGTGTGAAGCACACAACTCTTGGAGCTTTTCTACACCAAACTGACATTAAGAACCATCCTCCATGCCTCCTCATGTCCCCATACACTGCTAAAAAAACCTGAACTTAAAAACGACCTCCAATTGCCCCATACAAAGACCTACCTAACTGCGTCAGAGAACAATGCAGAGATTAGCACTTTTGGCCATTATTAGAAAATGATAAAAAATATTAATAAAAACATTAAAAACAAAATTTTTGTGTAGCAGCATCAAGTCAGGTGTTTTCTTTCTATTGATATTTTTATACTTACATTGATGTTAAGGAACAGTAACTAGGAATGGGAGTTCATGTTTGAACAGAATGGGATATGGTCAGGTGGGGAAAGTGTATGAGTGTGTGTGAAAGAGACTACTATGAGGTGTGTTTTAATTTTCTGTTATATACTCTGGGGTGTGAAGGCTTTAAACGTTTGTTGTTAATATGATAATTTGTTTTTATTATGTAAAGCACTTTGTTTGTTGCTTTGTGCATAAAAAGTGCTTTATAAATAAAATTTGATTTGATTTGTAAAGGAAAGTCATTTTTAAGTTTTAGTTCAGTTTTAATACACTACAAAGTTAATAGTTTTATTTCAGTTGTATTTCAATATTTTAATATATTCAGACTCAAAAACCTCAAATTCATTTGAAACAAACACATCATATAAATGTTTTATTTATGTTTATTTTAATAAATTATTTAAGCTCTGTTAAAGATAAACGTTTTTAGGACTGCAATACATGTGTGAAAATAGTTCATTGTCACATGTCATATATGACGTACACTCACCAGCCACTTTAGTGAGCCCATCTTGTTAATTGCTTCATAACACAAGCAACTAATCAGCCAATCACATGGTAGCAAGTCAATATATTTAATATAGACATGGTCAAGACAACTTACTGAATTTCAAACCCATGCCATGTTCAAAACTGACTTTCAACATAGCATGGTTGTTAGTGTTGGTCTGAGTATGTCAGAAACTGCTGATCTACCGGGATTTTCACACACAACCATCTTTAGGGTTTACAGAGAATGGTCTAAAAAAGAGAAACTCTCCAGTAAGCAGCAGTGGATGAATGCCATGATGATGTCAGAGGAGAATGGGCAGACGGGTTGGAGATGATAGAAAGGCAACAGTAACTCAATTAACATACTCTTTACAACAAACTCCAAGGTATGCAGAATATCATCTCTGAACACACAACATGTTGAACCTTGAAGCAGATGGGCTACAGCAGCAGAACACTAGAATTTTCTTGGCACATGTTGGGCCTTTTAGTACAAATTGAGTAATTTAAATTCCACATCCTATCTAATTATTGTTGCTAATCATGTCCATCTCTTTATAACCACAATATACCCACCTTCTGATGACAACTTCCAGCAGGATAATGCTTTAACAAAGCTCATCTTCACTAAAGGGTTCTACAGCATTTTATTTACAGTGGCAGTAGTACTCATCAAGACTTGACATGAAGCGTTGGAGCAAGTGTATTTTCTCCTTACCTGCGTGTAGGCTGCGTGATTTTACTTGCACGTGGAACTCCGCTTGCTCCCACGAAGGAGGCTGGACGAGGAAGGGAACTGCGGGGGGCAGCAGACTGGTTGGTGCTTGCTTTCAGGACATGTGGCAGAAAACTGATGCTGGGTTTAAGGGGCCCAGGCAGTGCAGTGCTGCTGGAGATGGAGTTTAAACTGGTAGAGGTGGACAGAGAGGTCGAGGTGGGGCCCTGTTGCACCGTGGGGCTGACATAAGCTGTTGCTTTTAGAGGGTGTCGCAAAGTGGTGGGTAAGTTTCCCACACTCTGGACTCGCTGGCTGAGCTGACCTGGGGAAGGAACTGATGCAAAGCAAGACAGCAGTTAGATGATAGAATGTATCTAAAATTGCCAAGCTTTCAGAGAATAGAGTTATAAATTGACTTGTGCATAAAAATAAGCTGTGTGCAGCAGATTTCTCGAAAGATAACACAAGGGTCTTACTGGAGGACTGAAGTCGTGCAAGCCCATTGGAGGAGTCAAAGCTCTGGCTGCTCCGGAAGGAAGGCATCGTTGGTAAGGAGGAAGGGCCGTGGGAGGGTGGGTTGCCAGGGGAAGTCAGGCATGGAATGCTGGGAACACTAGGCATGCTGGGAGCTCGGATCAGGTTGGGCATGCTTCTTCGTAGCTTGTCTATGTTACGACATCAACAAGTCTGATCAGGTTTTGACTGTAAGAGGAAGTTTTTCACTAACAGTTCCACAATTATTGGATCAGCTTGACACTTGACAGCTTCGAGAAATTGCAACCTTCTTGCCAAATTTAAACTGCTTCTTGTCTTGAAGCTAGGCTGAGCTAACCAGCCACTAGATGTTGCTTTGTAACTCTTCTGTAGACAAGTAAAATGTCATAGATCTTATCTTTAATGCATAAATTGCTCCAAACTTACTTTTCTATGAGGAAATAATGTACAACAACCAAAAAAGATTAAAGAGGTTTCGATAAAAGCAAGTTTTCTATTTAGTTTTAAAGCATCCAGGGGATATTTTGTAGGATATTAAGGAATCTTGAAACTTCAAGAGGGTTAGGATTTAATTTCACCACTCACCTGTGCTGCCTCTGTACACCGTGTGCGCTTCTGTGATCAGGTTGGAGTGTCCAGACAACTGGGAAAGTCCACTGAATGAAAACTGAGGGGTGGCTGAGCTGCGTCTGCAGTCTCTGATACTGGAGAATGTGTGAGAGTGGGGCAGGTTGCCCCGCTGCATAGACCCTGTACGGAAAAGTCGAGGCTGAGGAGGAGGGAGCTGGTCGTACCCCTCGTCCTCCTCATCCTCCTCCTCCAGATCCATCTCGCTGCGCCTGAGGGAGTGCAAGGAGAAGCTGGAGCTGCGGCGGCTGGCTGTGGCTGAGGTAGAGGCGTAGTCCTGTCGGAGACCTACAGGATGATGGATCAGTGCTTTTATTTGAGGAAAACATGAAACTGAACCTCATATAGTATGTGATACATTTCCTCCTGGAAGGCGCCTCTCATCTATTATTCACTTACTGAGTCAGTAAATCAGTCAGATACAGGAAGTTTTTCTAAAATGTCCTGCATAATTTATTAGATGTCTACTCAATTTCAGCTGTTTAAAGGTCAAACATTTATCTTAAATTTAGCCATTCATCAGAAATATAATGGAGTAATCCATTTTTGATTCAGTGCAAAGCCAGAGTCATCGTTTTTTGAAAAACCTGCAACACAAAGATTACCTACTCAATGATATATATCCCAAAGCAAAGGTAACTGTGTCGGCAGATTGGATTCAATACCTTTGAATTTCTCATACTTTTCTAAATGCATTTATGCAAAAAAAGTACATCTTCTGTCAATTCTAAGGTTATGTATCTTGTGTAATTATAACCAGGTCTTAAAACTAGGTAACTGCACCTCAAATGATAAACAACATGACACATTGCACTCTATCAACATTTTTTTGACAAAAACAGAGGCAAAACAAAGAAGCAGTGTATGAAAACTAAGAAAACCCTTACTGCTTCCACAATAGGTAGTTGCCATGTGCTGATAATCAAATGTAATCGAATAAATAGTCATCAGTAAGTCTGAAAACCTCTATACAGGAGAAAACAAGGAAGTAGGACATTAGACAACCTTGTGGTTTGGGAATGTGGGTTAAGGGAGAGTTAAGGGCAATGGCATAATTGGTTCAGGAAAGAAGCATTTGGATTGTAAACACAAAAAGAAAATAGTGGCATTTTCAGGATTATTAACTTTGGAACTCAGTTTGATAATTAGTATTTTCAGGCTACCATAATGACAACTACATGTATACGAAACATCAAAACAATAAAAAAAACTTAAGCGGATACACCCAAAAACCTATCTCCAGACCTCAACCCGATGGAAATTTAGAGGCAGAACCTCAAGAGACCTCTCCATAAACAAATGGCGGCTAATACTCAATGAACTAAAGCAATGTTGTAAAGGAAAGTGGAAGATTATTTACTATAGTGCCCTGATGTGTAAAGCTTTAGAATTAAAAGAGAATGTAGTTTTTTTCCTCATTATATCATGTTGTGTATAAAAATATGTTTTTATTGTGGACTTACTCTCCTCTTGGAGTCGTGCCATGACTTCCACGTCTGTCATGTCCTGCAACTTGTAGCTCATCGTGACGGAGTCATCCTCCAGCTCTGACATACCCACTTCGCTGTCCAGGGAAGACTGAGGGGTGATGGCTGCATGACGACGAGCCACATCTAAAATGAGAAGGGAGTCATTAGTCTTAAGATGTTTCACTACCCAGGCCTCAGACCATGATGCTGCAAGGATGCCTTAACTGTGAGAGAGGACAATGTTTTGTTGGGGGCTTACTGTGGAGAGTGGAGTTTGACAGAAATGTAGGCGCTCTGTCACTTCTGTCACCGAGGCTGCAGCTGGCCCGGAGTGGGAGAGCTGGCTGGATAAAAGACTGACTGGATGGTGACAATGTGGCTTCAGAGAAGATAAACACACCAAAGAAGAGAGATAATATTAAATTCTAGCTGAGTTTGTGGTAATATATACAATATGGTTAAACAGGCTGATTCACTTTTCTTCTGGCAGGATTCAAGACTGCTTTTCTCATCTGTCTTTTGGCTATGGCCTTATAATCTCTCCCCTGTAATTTGCTGTAATCTGAATGTAAACTCCAAGCAGCAAGTCACTGAAAAATCTGGGTTATGTTTGTACAGCAAGATCCAAAAGTGTTTTGGAAGCAACAGATAAATTTGGCTCTGAATTCTGATTAATTTTTAAAAAGAAACATCAGATTTGAGTTATTTTAAATGTTATCTATTTAAATCATTTCTAATGTTGCTTTTACCCAAATGTAAACTAATAATCCTTTATTTAGTCAATTATTTTGTTATATTGTTAAGTTTTGAAATGATGACAGCAATATTATGAAAATTGTTCTCTAAAAAAGAAAGATCGGAAAATGACAACGTATGACAGGGAAAAAGACTTTTCTTGCTAAATAAAGGTTAACATAACAAAAAATTGTAGCTTTGCTGGCAGAGAATCTGCACCAGTTTTCACTGTGAGGAAGTGGTTGGTTAAAATATTAAGTTAATATAAAATTCTATCCAATTTAAAGCATAAAGCCAAATCTTTCTTCAATAAGTCATGGATATTTTTAACTAAAACCAATAATGCCTATGATTTTAAAAAATCCAGAATTGGATGAATTGTGTCTTTAATCAAAAAACAAATGAGCCTCAAAGGCTCATCAGAGTGACTATGTTGTTGTTAGTGTGAATTACATGCAAGCCTTTATGTTACCTGGGGTGTCAGTTAGTGCAGCGGGTTTAGTGTAAGTCAGGACAGGACAGCTAAGGGTAGAGAGCCCCTCTATGAGGCTGTATGGACGGACGGTGGAGACTCCTCGCCACCGCTTGGCTGGGGACAAGATTGCAGTGAACAACATGTTAGTCTGATTGCTTCACCATGTAAAACAACATACAGCACATTGATTTATATATTTTAATACAGTCTGATAGATGTTAATCTGCCTCTTGCAGATCAGTATTGATGTTGTGTTGGGTCAGAGGAGGCAGATAAACTAAGATGGGGTTTGGCTTACCACTGCGGCTTATTGGGCTAAAGCCCAGATTTGTTTTTTGGATGGATCTTAGGTTAAGCGGGGATTGCGCATGTAGGCTACATCCCATTCCCAAAAACGGAATTACTATCTACTATGTACTACTTTCATGTTATGGAGGTTGCTTTAAATTTTCCACTGTATTGATTTCACTGTATACAACTGTCCTACATTGTGCTTTTTTAAATATTTTAATAGTAACTAATGGATTGTGTAGAGACTGAAATATAAATGTTTGTTTGCCAAAATCTTGAAAATAAAAGGTCCTTCTTCTAATCCACATGTGTAATACATGCCAGTTAAAAAAATTAGAACACTTTATAAACTCTTGTACCTTGGTAACACTGTTATTTTTCACTGTCTAATGCTCACTAGCAGTGTGTAAATTTGCCACAGTTGAATAAAATGAGCTCAGTTTGTCAACACTGAGTTTACTCCACTAATTGGTAGTCAGAGAGGTGCCCACTTGACAAAGTGGAGCATTTGGCATTCCTGCCACAATAAGGCTCAACCACTCCTGGATAAAACTAGCATTCACTGTAAGTTACACAAGCAACTGCTTCTGGATCAGATACAAGGATGTATTCAGGACTCATGATTCAGGATTTAGGAGAAGAGCCAGCCTTCACTGAATGCAACTTGAATGAACATCTAGTGAACATCTACACGGACATGTACTACTGTGCATTGTTAAGTCGCAGTGTGGACACATTTACTTTGATATAAGAATAGTTGATCACAGCACACTCTTATGCATTTTAAAATCAAAGCTTACATATAAAGTCATGCAAGCATACAAATGTATGTGCTTTCACAGCACAGTGTCTTATAAAGGCTATTGGAACAGTGAGTGCTGGCCATATCAGCTTAAAAACCCATTTAATGTAAGCATGGTTTCTATGGTAACCATTTTCCCATGCATGAGTGTGGAGGCTGGAAAGCTAAAAGTCCAGCATCAAATGTTATATTGTGATACACAAGTATACCAGTGTTATATGTATAAAACATATATGTATAATAAATATCATATTATCATTCATTAATCTGAATAATCCTTTATCCTAAATAGGGATAGATCTGGCCGCTATAATCTGATATGATTAAAGACTTTGCAGCATTTTCTATGACGACAGAAACCACATATGATTCATCTTAAACTGTTGAGATAACTCAGTAGCACAAGCTTGACAGATTTGTTAGCCTGTACTATTGCGTTAGTACAGGCCAATTCAGTAGTCTGGGCCAACTTAGACCAACTCAGTAGTTGACAGGTACTACCTAACCTAGCCTAAACCTACATAATCTTACAATAATCAAGAAGCTTGCATTGCCAGACAAAATGCAGATATGAATTAGTCTGGAAGCCCTCAGTTGAGTTTTTTCTAACACCCATTTCCAACGGGTGTTAGAAATGGGCACAGATGCCCACAAATGCCCTAAATACAAGTAGATAGACTTAAAACCAATCATAGCAATAGAGCCTAGGTCTTGTCAAATAAAAAAAATGTCCTCAATGAAATTCAAAGTTGTGACTGACTATCACTATTTTCCCTTGTTTTATGTATTCTTAAATGTATCACTGTTCTCCTCTAGCTCTGTGTAAGAAACTAAATAAACGCATCACTGAAAAGTCAAACTATTCTTTTAAAACATACAATTATTTGCACAAAAAATATTTTCTTTTTTCCCCCCATTTCTTTAAATGTTTATTTTAAAATCTGCCTAAATGCAGCCTCTGGTACATAGTGCTAAATAATGATAATGTTTGACATAAGCATCACAATCCCTTGTACATTATTTCCATTTAAGAACAGTTTGCAGCCATTAAATAGCAGACAATGAAAACCTTTAAATATATTTTTACAGACAAGGAAATCATTTACAGTTTGCTAAGTGATTTCTGAAGAACTTGATGTTTGCATGTGTATCCATCCAGCTTTGATAAAACAAAAAAATCTCTTTGCAGGAAAGTTGTGTGAGGCAACCACATTTGATGTCACAGCTTATGATCACATGTCAACAGCTAAATAGCCAGATGTCCGGATGTGGCTGATAATCTGCAAGGAAAATACACTGTACCTTGGTCCAGTCTGTGACAGAAGGTCATCTTAGCCAGCTCCACCTCAGGCCCAGGTTGGTCCAGGACCCGCCTGCACCACTGGAGAGGGCTGAGGCCACTCTCAATCTGTAGTTTGGCTTTGGGACTTACATAAAGCCTTGCAAACAAAGCACAATCACCAGTAAGGTATTGTAGCCTTCACAGCCCAGTCACTGAATTAAGCAAAAAGCTGCAGTATTTGTCTGGAGGGAAATTTTGCTCAAAAATACTACAACTAAAGATCTCAGCAGAAAAATATTACAGTGTTTTTCAACATTAACCAGTGAGGTGAGACCAATTATGCTTAAATACAAATGCCCATATATCCTTTGAAGATTTAAAAATAGTTAACAACATAGGCACTGAAAAAAAAATAAAAAAATGGAGGTAAAATAAAAATTATAAACAAATCTTTTACAGTGATATGTAGGATTGCTATTATGACAGCAGGACATAGGGTGGGTCTGCAATGATATATCATGGTGGATGATGCTTCTTGGCTGAAATGATCACTTAATTCAGAGAGGAGAAAATCTACAGAAAACTTTGCATATATTCGATAAAAGACAACTGTGTTAGCAAAAAATCCCAAGCTTTAGCTTATAATATTTGAGTATTGCAACATTTGCATCTTAAGGCAGAACAAGCTATTAGTTTAATGCTATCTGAATGTTTCTTATACTATAATGTAAAATATATCAATAATAATTAAAAAACAAAAAAACAAACAAACATGATGTTTGACACTGGAATAAAAAAACAAAACAACCCAAAAAAAAATCCTAAAGCAACATTTTCTGGTATATAACAAAATGATTTGTCACTCCTATGTCAACACAAGCTAAGTAAAACTTATCTTTTATACAGTGTTTTACTAACTTAAGGGTCAACTTGTCATGTTAAATCAGATAAAGATATACCAGTGCTCCAGATGAGCGCTGGATCCCATCAGTGCTGCACTTAACTGTGCTACATTTTCCACATCATCACATCAGATTCATAAAGTTGGAAACGGATCAGTAGTCAGCATGTCAGTGTGTGAGCTACCAAAGGCAGCAGCTACTGCACTTCAAAGTAGTTCAGCCTGGGGCTGAAACTACACACAAAGCTGAGCTGTTTGATCACAGTCTAAAGGGGGTCATTGTTTCTAATTTCATCCAAGAGCAGCCTTTCTCCGAATAGCTATGCTGCATGCATCATGGATTCTGGGATGCAGCTTGTGTCAGGTCTATTTAGTTGTATTTCCCTTCTGTAAAAAACACTGCTTGCCAGTATTTGCAACTCTTCTCCACCAGAAGAAAAATCAATAATGTAATCAATAAAAGGATACGTGGTAGGGTAGAATTACACATACTATCTTAAAAATATGGCTTGTTGACTGTCCTGTGGCCTATTAAGCTCATATTAGGGTCTGCTAAACACATGGGACACTGGATTTTTCTTTGTACATTCACAGACATACAAAATGTGGCTGACATAAATAAAAGTGGTTACCAGCTTTCAGGCTCTCCAACAGGGAGCACGCTGTTGAGGTCCAAAACGTCCACCTCATCCAAAACAGTTGTGGCGCATGCGGCGCCGCTGTCTTCCACAGTGGCATCGAGGGACACCGAACTCGGCTGAAAATATGGGAATGGCTCCTCTGCTAAACCTTGAGGTGCAGTGACACACTGACGCGACCGTGTCGGGCTTGAAATGTCATATTTACTGGTGAAATTGTCACTGGAACACGTTGTAACCCCATGCAGACACGACAACGAGGTCTGGAGATGAGGGCCGATGGAGCAATTGTTTACAGCGTTCGCTCTATTCCGCAATTGTTCGTTTTGCTTTTCCAATTTTCGGACCAATTCCTGAAGCTTTAACACCTCCAGCTCCGCGTTGGAGATTTTATTGTTGCCATTGACGTCTGCCATCATCTGGGGGTTCAAGACCTCTGCTTCCATTTGATAAAAAGCACATTGAGAGACACAAAAAGCACGGCCTGCCTGCGGAGGGTCCTACTGAATTTAGAGAGGGTGTCCAGATTACCCGTTTAAAGCTACTACTCACACACTCAGACTCATATTGATGCTGCTGCTGCTGCTGCTGGGATGACTGCACAGCCTCCATCTCATTGGTCAGCAGCTCGGAGTTCAACTCCCATCACACCACTGCTGAGGAAGTGCTCGTTATCAGCGCTTCCCACAGCACCAATGGCGATGTATTTCTTTGTTTACTTGGTACTGTTGGGTTATCAGTATTCTCTACCGGTCTAAATCACAGTAGATGAAACCAAAAGTTTTGCATTCAACCACCAAATATAAAAAAAACCCCACAATTTTAGCCTTAAATAAAATATGCAAAACGTGAACCCAAGGAGAAAGTAAGAGGAAGTCAGATTTCTTTAAATAAAATCCTAGTTTTTAAAATTATATAAAAATGATTAAAAAAAAATACATTAATTGTTCATTTTATAGTTTATCTACTTTTCTATAGAGGGAAATTTATTATTTTGTAGTCAAATGTAAAATTTATAGTTGAAGTTATTTGTTTATCATGCCAATACACGGTAGCAAGGACAAAACAATAGTAAAATGCCCAGTTTCACAATCAATGCTGAAGACCATAAGAAACATGGTGGCATATAACGTTATTATACATTTTCCAAGAGGCTGGATTTAAAAAAAAACAACTTACAAAATCTAGTGATCACTCTACTTGGTGACAAGATAAAAAGATTTCCAGCCAGTAGTTTAAATTCAACCTCAGGCCCCTTGATTTGAACTTTTATTTATGCTTACTATTGGATAAGGTTCAGGCACTGAAACTACTTGGTTATGTTTAGGAATAAAAACTGCTTGACTAGGTTTAGGAAAATATAAAACACATTCTTTCACCACATTTGAGATGTTACTTTGGCGTCTGGTATAAGTCTCTTTAGTAAAGACAGAGCATACAAAGTTATGAGCAAATAGTGCAAAGCAAATAAAGTTCCTATACCCACAAATTCTGCCAAACAATTATAAAGACATTACTTTATTATCCTGGGATTCTTTTAAAGATACACTTCAAGAATGGGAATGTTTTTATTAATTTATAATTTAGACAAAGAAATTTTTATTGCCTTTATTGCACAAAGAAAAAGCACCCGGCCCTCAGTATAGTAATATCTGTTATCATTTGATTACAAGAGTCCCCAAAAAGCTGCAGGCCAAAGAGAATATAAGAAGAAATTTACTGTGTAGAGGTAAAAACAGATACAGTAATGTCATAACACAGTTACAGCAATGTTTTTTTTTTAACAATATATGCACTATATATTACATGTCTTAGGTTAATGTTAAAAATTTATACTATGACTGTCATTTGTCCAAACACCCACCTAAAGATGTGTCATCATATTATAAAGTAAGTCTGTAAGAGCCCTTGTCACCCATACCATGATGATTCAATAATCCACATGATATTTACAGAGGTTCAGCGTCTCCATTTATCTTTGGGGGGAAGAAAAAAAAGCATAGATTTAATACAGCTTTTTACTAAACAAATTAATCTAATATGTAATTATTTGCTGGAGATTTTCATCCAGAGTAGTAAAGATGTTTTTCATTTACCTCTGGTGATCTCAAAGCAGTTCTCACAGTGCACCATGCGTTTGTAGATCCACATGCTGTCTCCAGCTTTCAGATTACCCAGAGTACTGCTGCACACATCACACTGACAAAACGCAAACAGATGCTCAAATAAGGATAATACATGATTTACACACTACTGCTGCTGGCTAAATGTCACTTAATACATTTACTCAAATATTTTAAAGCTGCTTCCAGTTCATTATGTCTTTGATGGAGTACCATATGCCAACTGTAGCAGCCGTTTAAACATCATAGTATTCAGTGTTCATGTGTAAATAAAAAAATTAAAGATAAATAAATAAATACAATAAAATAATGTGTCTGATTTTGTTCAAGCTCAGCTATATTTTTGTTAAATTTTAAGGCCTGAAACTTAAGTGTACGTTTTATCTGAATATACAAGTCACTGCTTGTTGCTCACCTATGAAAGACATATCAGATGTTAGAAGTAAAATGCTCACTTTAAAACAGGTAGCGTGGCTTCTGATCTTCATGTCATCCAGGACCATCTTGGCTTCACCGGCGAAGGCCTTATGGCAGAAGGTGCACAGATCTTTCTCAAGCCTATATCAGACAAAAAAAATGCTAAATGTTCACAGAAATGACAACATATATTGAGCATGGTAATTGTCTTTTGGTCTCAAAAAGAGTGATTTTATGAAATAACTCAGACCATGTGTCACACCATTTATTGTATCTCATCAGCTTCTTCTAGGATTTACAAGGATGTTCAAGACAATCCAACCAACATATACAAGTGGTCCTCAAAGAATAAACCCTGCTGGTGACCACCAGTAGGTTTACATAGTTTCACAATCCATGTAAGGATGGTAACTTATTCCTAGGATATTGTTTACTGTTAAGTAGCATTCATGACACATTATGGGAATAGCATCAGATGAAGATCGAAAAGTACAAGCTGTACCCATTTGGATCTTTCTTAATGTCTAACTATGCATTATTGTAAGATTCAACGCTACTTTTAATTTCTAGTCTTAACCATTTGTAAATGATACTGCTGAAGAAAATAAGAAGTTGCCAGTTGGATGGCAGTAGGAAGGTGTATTGACTATCAAAAACAATATGCAGAATGAGAGTTGAAATGGTAATCTCTTTAAAGAAAGTATTCAGTATTCATTTTCAAAGTTTAGCAACTCCTGACATATTTTCCTATAAAGGTGTATTTGACTTGTGTGCCTACATACTGAACAGGATAAGGCAAGCATGGGGTCTTTGTTGTAAGAATGCTGATAGACTTGCACTACATCCCTGTGAACACTCAGGGTTCACAAGTTAAAATTTAAGATTTTCGAAGCCTTCAAGTTCTCTCATGCAACCATGTGTGCCAAACACCTGCTGTATGTATTGCCTTGAAATCTAGATCAGACATTCACACATGATTATTACATTATCATAATTATGATTTATTTTTTGTTTAGTAATTTACCCATTGACCAATCTAATATGCTTAAAGGGTTATGTGCATTTTCTTTCTTTTGTGCTATGCCAACGTGCTAAACTAAGGTGATGACCATAGTAAACATGAGACCTGCTTAACATCAGCATGAATGTCATTGTAAGCACATTTTCATGCTGATATTGCATTCAGCTGAAGGAGAACTTGAGATACAAGAGAACTTTAAGTTTTCATATCCTTATTTTTTTAAGCTTTTTACACCTGAAGGTCTTTAAATGCTGTTGCACTACTTTTCCTACCTTTCAGAAGATCCATAGACACTTTTCATTGAAGATGTAGAGTAGATTGGTTCAGCCAGAGTGTCATCCGACCTGCTATGAGAGTTAAAGACATTACTCATGTAATGTTGGCACACAATGTTAATTTTAAAATAGTTAATTATTTATGATACCTGCTACTCCTGTATGATGTTGTGGTGTAAACAGTGGGACTGGTGACACTGGTGTACTCGTAACTATTAAAAAAAGACAAAAACAGACAAAAGTTACAATAATTTGTGCATAGGCCACTAATGTATGAGGTGTTACTTTGCTCTGCTGCCTACCTGGAGTCAGGTCTGGAGTAGGAGTAGGTTTTATGGTTGCTACTGTAGTTGTCGCTGAGTGTGCAAATGCAAAATAGATTAGGGTAGAACAGAAAGACAACAGCTGTATTTCATTTCAGTTAACAGGCAAATGGTTACCTGTAGGAGCTGGTGCGTGTGGAGGGGATATCATCAGTGTGCGAACTGTAGCTGTGTATCAAAAAGGCAAATTAGTTTGATATGGAACAGGTACTGAACTTTGTCTTTTGCCTTTATTTCAGTTGGTTCTGTGCATGATAAGAAAATTTAAGCTTAAATGTATTAAGAGGTGTTAATGCTCAAAGTGTTATGCTAACTTGGACAAAAACGACATAAAGACAGCAAAGTCTGAATTGTTCTGACTAGATTAGACTAGCATTTGTGCTTTACCTGATGGTGCGTGTGGAGGATGGTAATGTCAGAGTTGGGCTTTCTCCTCTACAAGACAAAAAAAGAAAAAACAGAATATATACTACAACCAAGGAACCAGAAATAAAATTGCACATTTTTAATTATATATTTCTAACCCTTACCCTTTGCTGCTATCCACTGTAACAATCTCCCTCCTTGTGATGCTTGTTCTGTTAAAACAGAGGCAATGCTGTTTAACTACCTTGCTTATTTTGTAAATGAGTAATCATCCACTAAGACATCTCACCTGACAGGAGAGGATTGATTTGATGTGAAAGACTTAGGCAGGAGGGTGCCATACAGTTCATCCTCAGCCCTTTGAAGACAACATTATTATGAAGACGTCTACATAATAGCTTCAATTCTGATATTTTTTCTAGCATATCTGAATAAAAAATGAATGAAAGTTTTTCTCACAAGCTGGAGGTCTTTGTTGTGGTTGTAGTTTTAATGCCATCTCTGAAATATCATAGTAAGACAAAATATCTTTACCTGACAGTTAATGATGTCATGGTTGTTAGTTCACTGGTACTGCAGTAACTTACCCATTAGGGATGCTTTTGACAGTCACTGTCTCAGTACTGGACACAGTTGCTTTGCTATATTGAAGAGAAGATTGCTTATGAATGATTGTATTATTACTGGGACTAAAAAAAAACATTTTCAATCTAATATTTGATGCATAGCAAATGTAAATGATACGTTATCTTCAATCAAAACATACTTTTTATCATTTCAACATATTTGATCATAGTTTCAAGTGCAAACTTGTCTCTAACAAGCAGCTTGTTATAGACTTGTATCTGGTTACATTATTGTGTCTCTAAATCATTTATTTAATGTTTGTATGATGTGTGAAGAAACTTCACTAGATTTTCTAACATTACCTGTCTGTGACATCGTTTTTGACAGACTTGGGAATGAGTGTGTCGTAAAGTTTGTCCTCAGGCCTGCAAGAAAATGAAGTCAATTTTTATTTCTATGGCTCTATGGCTGCCCGGCACAGAAACAAGCTGAACAAGACACCAGGCGCACTGTCAATTCACACATCATTTCACACACCTACAGACCATCTGGGCATTAATTAGCTTACATTTCTCTAGCAGGAGATGAAAGTGCATTATGCATGAGCTCAGAAGAGGCTGCATCAATGCTGATGTTACTGCTAATAGTTTTTAATGTTAAGGCTTCCTTCAGCTCTACTCAATATGTCTGCTGATATACTTAAAGAACAGTATTTTTTAAGAGACTGTTTTCTCGGATATTGTGTGCTAGTATAGATTTGGTGCTTTGCTGGGTATTTAGGGTTTAAAGGCGCTAATATGATAAGTTTGGACAACAGTGGAGCTTTATTGAACAGAGCAGTTATGCATTTTTATAGGCCCAATTCAAGTGTTGTTTTTGCTTTTTTGATGGCAAAACCACAATAATGCTAAAAGAACACAAACATTATCTTTAATATCAATGAACTTTTACCTTCACCTGACCTAAAATTTAAAATGCAAACTCAAAAGCAAACAACCTCCCCTGCATTATAACCACAATGAATTGTAACTTACTTTGTGTCAGTGCTGCTTTTAACCGTCACAGTCTTTGTTGTAGTGACAGTTGTTTTACTGTATAAAAAAAAATAAATAAGTGTTGAGTTAGCCTCTGCATGTTGATAAAATAAGACTTCTTACAAGAAAAAATCACCTGTCTGCGTTTGTGGAATCATCCTTGAACGAATGATCCTTGAAAGGTATGAGTGTGTCATAAAGTTTGTCCTCGGCGCTGCACAAAAATATAAGTGAAAGGCAAAATAAATTTAAAGTGCTGCATAGATTTAACTTCTGCTGTAGTTTAATGATGTGATGATGTCTTACTCTTTGGTGCTGATCACAGTTTTCTCTGTCACCATTGTTTTAGTGGGTGAGTGGGCTGAGTACTGCAGCCTGTGTGTAAAAGGATGGATAAAAAATTTGCTTCTTTGAACAGAGATCTGTTTATACGGAAAAAAAGATTTACATTCCAGGACTGTTACAGTATGGTTTGCTAATAGGATGGATGATAGGATCACATGGTTGCAAAAGATTTATTTTTTGTTTGTTTAATTGTATTAGAATCTTAGGCTTTAAATTTTATTTTAGCTTAGATTTATCTTGTGCTTCAGTTGTAACTGATAAAACTAGCTCCACCAAGATTATAAGAGCAGTTACGTGGCTGAAGTAGTCAGATTATTTGTGTAAGGTCTCTGTAATGGGAACAGAATGAAGCCGGTGTAAAAAACAAAAAAGAAAACAGCCACCACTACTTTTCTTATTATGAAAATAATACTTCTGCTACACCAAGTTAGACATGCAGCTGAGAAGCTTTAGAACAGATTTTAAAAAGTGTGTTACTAAATTACAGTTATGGCATTAAAGTGTACCTTAACTTTAAAATATTCCCTCGTGGAAAAGGTTTGTCACTTTGATGCTGTTACTGACAAGACTTGTCTATGTTACATGGTGGATCATTATCGTCAGCAGTGTACTTTCCACACTGATATATCAGCATAATAATTTCCAGTTTAACAGCTACTGAACAGTATTCCTTCCATCACTGGTTAATGCAATATTTTTACCCTTTGCTTGAAGACTTGATGCGCTCAGTGAATGTCTCTGTCATGGTTGGAGATTTAAGCACAGGAGAGCTGTTAAAAAATTTAAATTATCATTGATTCGCTGATACAGTCACAACATGTGAATCTCATACATTCTGTGTCAATGCTGAGGTATTTTCTACCTGACACCCTGGGTTGTGGTGATGGTGGTCTCGGTAGTACTGCCATTCTTAGTCACTGTCGTGGTTTTAGTGCTAAAAGAGGAGAAATTAATTAAAAAAAAAAAAAAAAAAGCACGCCCTGACTGGGCCATTTTCCATGTTGATGTATTGCATGTATTTGTTATTTACCTTGTTTTTGGCTCCTCTATGACAGTAGTAGTAGTTGTGGTCCTGTAGTGAGACAAGAAACAAAATTACACATCATATACTGTATATTGTAACTCTGTTGATTTTTGGATTAGGTGTAATAAACTGAGAAGAGCATACTTGGTGGGCTCATCAGTCTTCACGCTTGAATATCTGTCAAAACAAAGGAGCAAATTGTTCAGGTGGTTTGCCAGAAAAGTCATTGTATAACAGAAAATATTATGTTTTACAAATCTACCTTTTGGTGTAGGAAGATGTAGTCCTGTTGGAGGGGAGGGTGCTGCTAGTAGAGGAGAAATAAAATTAACCAACATGACTGGTTTAAGTTGAAAGACTTGCAAAATAAATACATGCAAAACTCTGTTGTGCTGTTGTCTGCAGAAGAAAAGAACTATAATATATTACCAACCTGCTACTCAGCTCATCCTGACTTCCACTGAACCTGCAGTGGCAGAAATTATATGTTTTGGTTTTTATCATTTATTTCATGATCTTTATTCTACTCTTAATATCAAAAATTGCCAGTTGTTTTTTTTGTAAAACTTGTACCTTTTTGTGAGAGCCTGCACAGTTGTTGATGCGCTTATGGGTTTGGGGGGTTTTGCCTCCTCTGGTGCTGAACTTCAGCATGGAAAAAAAAAAAAAAAAATAGAATTATGTATAATACATAAAACTATTCAAATATCTTTTGAACATTATCACACAGTCAACCCAGTAGATACTGGTTTTCTATTGCTTTAGCTCCTAAATCAGGAGGATTTAAAATGTTTATTTTACCTTGCAAGAGTTTCATTGGATTTGTAACGGCTCAAAACACTTCTGCCAAAGTTTGGGTCTTGGCTGTAAAAAAAAAATTTAAGATCAATTTATCCATTCATTCAAGTGTCACTGACTCAGAGCTGCACCATGCAAAAGGAATGTAAAGAAGCTTTTGCCAGAAGTCACACCCAGCACCACAGGTAAACTCTCTGTGTATGAGAATCCCTTTTCCACCTGTATTTTTTATCCTTTGTGCTTTTGTTTCTTACCCGACAGGTTCATCCTCATCGTCATTTCTTTTAATCCAGCTGTTGTCCTTCAGAAGGGTTGATTTCCTCTTGCTGTCTTCAATTGCCAGGCTTGGGCTATTGCTCTTGGCTGCAAACATAATGCAAGAAGACCTTTATTGTCACTCAAGCAATTATTCAGCCCATTCGCATACAATTTGAATGGATATAAATTTTCATTATTGGCCTATTGGAATATATTAGCGCACACAAACAGACGCTGCTCTAACAGTAACATGTTTATTGTATGCTAATAATTGTTACAGCACAGTAGCATATTTGTACTTTGGTGTCAACAAAATTATGCTGTTTAGTTTATGACTGCAATATGTAAACATTCATGTTTATATAAACCTAACAACTGGGAGACTCATCTTATCATTGAACTAACATACTTTGTTGTCTTTGTTATTTAAATGGTTGAAAATGTTTTTTCCTTAAAGTGTAATCTATGTCTAATTTTTACTTTAAATACTAAGCCATATAATACTTTATAATATAGTTATTTTTATTTTCTTTTGTGTATTCTTTTTTCTTTTTTTTCATATAGCTTATAAAGTTATTCGGTTGGTTCTAAAAATAAGTTCAGTGCTAATCACTATATTCACATTGCATGAAATTTATGTGAGCATACAATGAAACAGTTATTAAATTTACGTCCTTTAAAGCATTAATACTTGCTTTGTCTTGAAGCATTAACGTTACACACATGGTCGTTTTTCAAGATTTGTGCTCTTGATATTTATAACCCTTATGTCATAATTGTCAGCACTACTTAAGAGTTTTTCTTCCTACTCATTCTGTCATTTGATATTTGTTAGTACTCACGGGTCTGTGGTGGATACCTGCTCATTTTCAAACGTCACCTGAAAGAGTGACAGAAGAAGAGGAATCATTACATACATTAGGCACTAGGTGGCACTGCAGGCTGAGACCTTTACACAGCATCCGCTCTTAGTTGAAATTTAACCCAAGAAAACAGAACAGACAAGCTTAACTGACAAGGTTTTAGAAACCAGTGATTATTTGTCTTATTCATATGTGTGATTAATTTATTCTGGTATGCAGTTTATCTCATTTTCGTGAACATGTTGGGTTTGTCTCAGTACTTTCAGTAAAGCTGGTGAAGTTCGGCTCAACCTTTGTCTCAATAATTCAGCTTTAAACTGGTTTTTCTTGATCTGTACCCACATGTAGTCACACCCACCCACCATAACACACCTTCTTCAAACGCACTATTGTCAGCAAAATATAGAGGCATACAGTAACATGCCATTAGCTATTGATAAATGTGCCCTTTTGACCACATTGCACTTTAAGGCACAGAAAAATCCATATCAAAATCTAAAGACAGCAATACACATTTTTGGAAAACTGGAAATCAAATACTTATCTAATTAAAAATCACACATTATAAAGTTGCCGTTAATCACCGACGTTGCATTATCATTATTCTAACTTGTATATGTGTGTGTGTAATATACACTTAAACAGCTAAAACAAAACAGGTTTTAGAGCTGAAACAAATCAAGATAATCTAGTATTAATCTATGCAATAACACAAGTTAGTCCTCATCCTCATTTCTCATTTCCAATAAGTATTTTCTGCTATCACATATACTGTGAGGCAGAAATTCAAAGTAATGTTTATCACATTGGTCAGAGCATACAATTTGCCAGTATTTTTTGTTTGCTCTGCACCCTTTGCATTATACGAGAGCTAAGCTTCGTTTTAAGCTACAGCAAATCAAGAAAACCTCATGAGTATTTGTTCTTTGTTTTGTCCTGTCTCCAGTGAACTAGTGTATCCGTAAGGCATACATTTGTTCTTCTGAGTGTACAAAATTATAAATGAATGAATGATGTGTATATAACATTTTGAAATAAACAATATTCAATAATATCATTGAAGTGCTGTCAGATAAAGCAGGCTGCTATGTGCATTTTTTGTTACTAACTTGATCCAAAACTACTTGTCTTTTGGTGTAGCTGAGTGATGAAAATATTATATGCATCAAACTTGTTTTTAAATCTCCAAAATGTAAAAAGAAAAAAAAAGGGCCCAGGAATGTAGAGTAATGATATATTAACCCAGCACCAGAAAAAGTCATCTTTTTGTTAACTAATTCTGGGTGTTTATGTAAAACACTATTAGAATATTACACATAAACACTTTCCAGTATTATTCGAGCATATTACAAGAGAGAATTTGAGGATTTTACTGTGGTTATCGTTAAATTATATGATGTATGAGACTTCATGAGGTTTGATCTTTTTTTTTTAGTTGACAGAAATATAAAAGCTGTTTTTCCCTCAAAATGAGACAAAACTTCTTTTCTCTCAGTTTGAGCTATTAGCACACAAACAAAACGGAAATTAAGTGAAGGGTTAAGAAAGAGTTTTGGTTCCTACCTCCAATGATGGCTCTTTGAATTTCTTGAAAAATATAAACTCTAAATGGAGTTAAAGTCAGCACACCTGTCTATCACGCTGCACTATACAAAGTCACACCCATGTCACTCCTGCTTTAAACCTCATGGGAGGCCACCCAAAGGAGTGGCTTCACAAAAGAATCAAAGCCTTTTTCTCTTACCTTGTCATAAATGAGGTTTCTGTCTACAACATTTCAACCATGATAAATGTTGTCTTCTTGTTGGCCCAACAAAAAGAAAAAAATTGGGTGGAGTGTTGAAGGACCTGCATTTCATCTTGGGTGTGGAGGAAACAGACCTGCATAATAGGTGTGAGAATGCGTCACATTTTTTACAGTTTTAAACTTGATGAAATATGATTTTCACACAGGCACTCTCAAACTGTAATCTTTGAACTATATAATTCATATAAACTAAACATAATGCAAATAAAAATTATGAGCCCTCCTCAGAGGTATCACTCTGCAGCAACACTATCCTGTTTGTGTATATTGAAACAAATCATGACTGACTTTGGACTTTGCACTTTAGTTATGTAGTGCATGATAATCAAAGGACTGGAAGCTTGTATAACCCTTGTTTCTGGTCTCAGGTTGTGGGATTAATCATCACTGGTTGAGGAACTGATTTGACTTGAATCTTCATAATGTGGCCTCAGAACAAATGCATGACCAGGTTAATTGAAATCTTAAACACCTACAATGAAATTTACACTTAATATAATTTAATAGCTTGTATTATTACTCAGGCATGAGGAAAACACATTTCCAGACGATTAAAACATTAGTAGTATGTGTACACGTTGAGTGACACTTCACGTTCAAATGTCAGATTGTTAGTGCCTTACTACTGGGAATGTCATGTTCTGGGTGAGCAGAGGCATGAAAGGTGCATAGCAAGCAGGGGTGTGACAGTGCAATACTGATAGGTGAACCCCTCCTAGTCACACATGGTAAGGAAGGAATGTAGACAGCCTTGCAATGACACAATAGCTGAGGTGAGCATCAGCAGGCAAAGGGAACTAAAAGAAAAAGCTTTTTTGCATACATGTATGAAAACGTTTCACAGAAAACACTTCACAATTGTCTATCTGTAACTGAGCTAGCTATATTTTTAAATGTAAGCTTTGTGTGATAGTTTAATGTAATTTAGAAGCAGTTTGTGGGGTATTTAATTATTTGCAATGGGCAGTGAATGTCCAAATTGGGCAGTGACCAACACTGGATGGAGCTAGAGCTCTAATGACGGAAACTGGAATAGTGGTTGCAGAAATCAATTAAAATAAATAAATAGTTTTCTCAAAGGAAATCCAGGTCAAAGGGAAAATATTTTACCCTCCAACAGTCAGAAGAGCAGAAATAAGATTATTCTGTTCTACTAATGGGACCCCAAGAGATGGTAGTGAGTGTAAACATTAGTACAGACATGAAGCATTATTATTAAAAAAATAGCAGCCAAACTGAGCCCGCAAAGCAGAAAACTTGCCTTTAGTTAACAAAATCCTAAATTTTAAATAATTAATTTATGCTGATCTTCTATTTAACTGGAAAGTGTACAGCTCTGACAAAACTGTCACTGTTAGGTACACTGTCTTATGGCAGCTTTAAGCAGAGTTAAGAAAACATCTCAATAACAAACAGTCCAGAGTAACAAAGCAGTGCTACACAAAAAGGAACATACCAGAAGCTCCAAACAAAACTGCACAAAATTCCACATGTATGCTTGTCAAATGAAAGAGAGCCATGAAAACCTTTAAATAGAATATCACAGTGAATGCACATTCAAAAAGCTTTTAGCTGACTTTTTATGTTGGTTTTGAAAGTGCTGATGGAGCTGCAGCCCCTCGCATCGTCAGGCAGGCTGTTCCATTGATTTGTGGCTGGTAGAGGAAGCTGGCTACTCAACGAGACCACTACAAAATGGTGTAATACAGTCTTGTTATGGAGGATATTCTAAAGGATCTCTTGTAGATAAAAATCTTATTACTAATCCCTTTAAAGTAAAAAGTCTAATAAACTCGTCAATAAATTTAGCAGTTTTAATAGAATTTGAGATTTTTTCATTTATCGGAACACGTATGGATGACCACATAATTACATCTGTGCTTTTGTAGTAAAATGCATTAAAAATTATTTATTGCCATTTTATACACAGGCTGTGTTTACATGCTCTGGTATTAAATATCAAAGAGACTATGATGACCTAAGTAAATGTTAAACATGGATACAAATAACTGGGTCTCTAATTTTTCTAGGTAAACACATATCTGTAATCATAATTTATTTTGTATTTTATTTTATTTTATTTGAACTAAAAACAACTATGCAAATATGCATAAAAACACACTGGTATCCTGTGACATTTTTAGTAGAGAGGAGGGGCAGGAGAAGGAGGAGGGGGGGGGGGGGGGGGGGGGGGGGGGGGGGGGGGGGGGGGGGGGGGAGGGGGGGGGAGGGGGGGGGGAAGG
>JBAMHW010000014.1:10825732-10842267 GCA_037177495.1 Rhadinocentrus ornatus | reverse complement strand
GTCAGAATTCTAGCTGATAGACAGGTGTTCAAATACTTATTTGCAGCTGTATCATACAAATAAATTGTTACAAAATCCTACATTGTGATTTCAGGATTTAATTTTTTGATTATGTGTCACAGTGGACATGCACCTATGATGAAAATTTCAGACCCCTCGAATATTTCTAAGTGGGAGAACTTGCAAAATAGCAGGGTGTTCAAATACTTATTTTCCTCACTGTACGTAACAAGGTGTTCAGAAATTGCACAGAACACAGCGGAATAAAACAAAACTAAATGTATACTTCAACCTTATCACCTCACAATTTTGGTTTAAATGGTGCCTTTTTTTCCTCAGGTACAGGCTTTGATGAAGAAGCAGCGCTGCTTGGAGCAGGCAGGGAGTTTGCTCTGATGAAAACTGCCTCGGGAAAGGTGAGCAGTGGCCTGTCTGAAATGTTTAACAATAATGAAATTTGAACAGCTTCAAGTGCTGAGCTCAGTATTTCATTTATTTTTTCCTTTCTAATGTCAGACTAAGCAGTAGATGGCAAAGCAGCATTTGGAGTGGGACTTTAACATGTTAATTATGATTAATTAATTACAAAAAATTTAACACGCTAAAAAAATTACCTAATTTAATCGCAGTTTGCGTTCTAAACAACGCGGAACATTTGTCAGTGCACGGTTCCCAATATACCGCTTAAATTGATGGACACCTTAGAGCTCTGCTCAATTAGTGTTTCTAATTTAAGTACTTTGACTTTATTTTTAGCGAGTTTTCAGACCCATCTAGCGGCTCTATTTCAAAGAAGCGACTAGTGACATATCTAGTGGCTTTTTCTGGAGTTATTGGAGACTTTCTGCCACTGACGTGAAAGCACGTTTACTTCTTCTCAATGAGCAGCGCTTCTGTCTTTAAACGCTCACAGCTGTAGTCAGAGAAGGAGATGTTTACCTCTGCTAGAGCTGTCAGACTGAAAATAACGTGGAAAGCTGACACAGGCTGATCCCGCCAAGGCTTACCGTCAGCTATTAATGCCTATTAATGACGATTGTGGACGATAACATTTAAAACGTTATGAGTACTTTAACATGTTGTGGTCTCTTAATCAGAGAACAGCTGGAGCTGCTAGTTAAAGTACTTAAAATGACACTATAACTTTAGTTCTGTTCAGTTATCAGGAATAATTTCTATTTCTTTTTCTACTGTTTTGAATTGAAATGCAATTAAATGTTTTTAATTGCATTGCCAGACATTACTAGAGCTTGAGTTTCTACAAGTTTTCTCTCTTCATGTTGACCACATGAACAACAAAACATTCCATTTCATAACATCTGTATGTAATTAACATAATTAACTACAGCCAGAATTTTAAAGATTGTGTTGCAGCTCGTTTAATAATGTGTGACTTAATGTTTTTGACATTTTTAAAAATACTTTTATCTGATTTAGTTTAAATTATTCAAAATCAATGAGCCTAATTATTGTCTTATAGTTTTTTTCTACCCCTTGTGTTGTAAATCTGTGTGTAAATTGTGTGCACACTGGCGTCTTAAAGTATTTTACCCAGCTATGCAGTAGCTTGTAGTGCAGTTCCAACATTTGAAAAAACATTAAAGTTACACTGTAAGAAAGACTGTCTCTAGTTTGCTAGTCTGTATAATAGTAGAAGAAGAGAATATTAACTAATTTTTTAATAAAGTAGATGGAACGTCATAGATCTTAAATTTGTCTTTGTGTAATCAACTTATGAGAGGAACTAAGTATTCTCAGCTCTACTGTTGGACCTTTGTAACCAGGCAAAGTAGACCTACTGGCTATTAAGATGCAATGTTTTTTTAAAGGAAATATTTTTCATTAGAGATTGGATAAACAAGAGGAGAATGCTTACTATGTGGGTAGTTTTGGGTGTGTTGGAGGGTGTGGTTGGTAGTGCCTTTTACTATAGGTGTGGTGCATTGTGCTTCTCTTGTAGATAGCAGGCTAGAGCAGTTGCATGCTCTCTCTCTTGTTCGTGTAAAGATCCTAATCTCACCGCACACTTTATCTGCAGATTAGCCTAACCTAGACTAGCTGGATGGGTAAAAATAGGAACAGCTGACCTGTATCTTGGGCCTAAAGTTTGCACATCACTCAGACTTACTGTGTGAAATGTGATATTTCTGACAGATGTATGTATGAAGTTTCAGATTAGGTAGTTATCGCTTACAAATGACTGCTTCTTTTCTCTCGCTCTTCTTTTTTTGCATTTGGAATCTTATAATTTGCAACAGGAATATTTGATTATCTGAGTCATAAAGATTCTTTATCTTCTGCTGTAGACTTGGCTTGTGTATCACAAACAGCTTCTCTGTTTGAATGGCAAAAAGCCTATACTGTATTCAAACTGGACAAGATTGTAGTAGTGCATCAAGTTAGTTTCCTTAGAAACTTATTTTCTCTTTTTAGCGTTGTGGACCAGTAAATTGTCCCTGGCTGAAGTTTTTCCTCTAAGCACAGTAAAGCAAAATATTTATATTCTGTATAGTAGCTTTAGAACAATTTTTCAACGCTTTAATGTTGTTGTTGTTTTTCCTAATGAATGTGTGTTTGAACATATCTCCTATTGTTTCTCATAGATCTATTATACAGGAAAATACCAGAGCCTGGGTATAAAGCAGGGTGGTCCGTCAGCAGGAAAATGGGTGGAATTACCCATCACAAAGTCTCCAAAGATTGTTCAGTTCTCAGTTGGCCATGATGGTTCTCATGCCCTTCTAGTTGCTGAAGATGGAAGTGTGTTCTTTACAGGCTCTGCAAGCAAAGGAGAGGATGGGGAGTCCAGTAAGACATTTTTTTAAACTACTTGCAGATAGATATTCAACAAATCATTCTATAAGTCATTGCACAGAATAATTTGATCATACTCTTTTGACGACTTAAAGGTAATCTGTTATTTCCCTTTGTAGCTAAAAGCCGCAGGCAGCCCAAGCCATACAAGCCCAAGAAGATGATCAAACTAGAGACCAAGACAGCTGTGTACACTGCATGCAACAATGGCAGCAGCAGCATTGTCACAAAGGATGGAGAGCTCTACATGTTTGGCAAAGATGCTATTTACAGTGACAGCACCTGTGAGTTGAAAGGACTATTTCAAGTTTTCAGCTCAAGGGAGCTTTTCTGAGATATTTTAGTATGTTTGTGCCATCTTCTCCATTTGTTGTATTGAGACAAATATTGCTTTCACATATTTATAGATATGCCTATCTAAAATATTTAAGACATGTTATTCTTTTTTCATTGGCACATATTTTACTCTTTACAGGCCAGGTGACAGACCTCAAAGGTCACTTTGTAACTCAGGTTGCCATGGGTAAGGCTCACACATGTGTTCTGACTAAGAACGGTGAAGTGTGGACATTTGGAGTGAATAATAAGGGCCAGTGTGGCAGAGATACTGGAGCCATGAGCCAGGCAGGGAAAGGTGAGCAGATGAACACAGACAAAACAAATTTTCTGAATTTACACCATGTTTCACTACTGTACATAAACATTGTCTGAATTCATAGCAATTTGTGCATGCATTGTTTTGCAGCGTTTGGTGTAGAAAGCATGGCCACAGCCATGGATGAAGACTTGGAGGATGAGCTAGAGGAAAAAGAAGAGAAGAGCATGATGTGCCAACCAGGCATGCACAAGTGGAAGCTGGACCAGTGTATGGTTTGCACAGTGTGTGGAGACTGCACTGGCTACGGTGCCAGTTGCGTCAGCAGTGGACGGCCAGACAGAGTACCAGGAGGGTAAGTCACAACAGGAAGGGATTTCACTGGTCATACTATCTGGGCTAAGGATCGACCGATACAACGGCTTACCACTATTTGTGTTTTATACAAGTATCGGCATTGGCCGAAACGCGCGCGTATCAGCATGATTTGCAGAAAGGTGTCCACACGTAGCTTTGTGTTGTTGGAGATGCTGCAGTCATGAGCAGAGCAGGTATTACGCCTCCCCCACTTGCGAGTGCTAGTGGAAAGCCTGCTGGATCAGCTTTAAAACAATGATAATTTTTAAACTTAGTGCACTTTACTGAGTGGAAATTATATTTGTTTTGATATAATCTTGTACGCCATCAGCGTTTTCAGATCTCTGACAGAGGAATGATTTCATGCAGTACCTGATTGATCAAAGTGATTGGCTGAAAGACAACAGTTACCTTTCAATGATCTGTAATGTCGAAATAGGTTCAGTACAGTACTGACAGTTTTATTAAATGAAGTCTAGAAGTGGGCCGTGTGACATGATCTGCGCCGGCTGTGACTTCTACATAGTTGTTTTAGCCTCATAGTAAATAGTGTAGATTGTCTTGACAGTATAAATATTCTTGCCTTCTTTCCACATGCTTGTGCTGCTTTGCATAAGATAGCAACGTGCATGTGGTTGATAAACTGCGATGTGAAGAGAAGGAAAGAAATATTCTTGCTCATAATCTCCACTGGATGTTCCTCTGCCAGCAAACTGCAGAAACCCTTTAAGGTTTTTAGTGATATTCTTGATAATATGGATGTTTATTCTTGCAAGGTCCAGTATGATGTAAACTACAGCATCGATTCATCTTTGCATATAACCCTTTACAGAATACTTCCACATTATCTGATCCAGAATGTCAGTAGTCTAAAAACAGAACAAACATTGGTGGTTCTCTAAACGCACAGACTACAGTGGCTGCTTTTTACCTCATATGAACTTTCAGAACTTTTATTTAAAAAAAATCTTTCTTAAAAATAAAAAAAGAAATCTAAAAAACAAAACTCGTAACGTTATTGTTATTGTCATTTTTATTATGTAAATTGGGTAATAAAAGCAGTATCGGCTGTAAATATTGGCAATCCGTAATGGCCATTGGCCAAGGCTGAATACAAAAAAATCTGCATCGGCCCAAAAGAACCCCAAAAAGAATCCATATCGGTCGGTCCCTAATCTAGACACCATTTGTGTTTATTAGAATGGTAAAGAACAGAAAAAATGCTCATCTTACTGTTGGGATAATCTTAGTACCTACATTTCTTGCCAATTGTTTAACATAAGTATTTCTCTCAATCTATGTGTATGTTTATTTATCTGTCCACCAGTATCTGTGGCTGTGGGTCTGGAGAGTCTGGCTGCTCAGCGTGTGGCTGTTGTAAGGCTTGTGCCAGGGAGCTTGATGGTCAGGAGGCCAGGCAGAGAGGTATCTTTGACGCTGTGAAGGAGATGATTCCACTGGATCTACTTCTAGGTATTTATGAACTGATAATATCACATAACTTAAACCCTTATTTTAATTGTAAGCGTGCAACAACAAAAAAGTATGTGTAGTAGGGCAAAGTGTAACAGCGGTGGAAAGTGAGGAGCATAGATCAGATGGTGGAAAGAATGACGATCCAGCTTTTCCAGAAAAACTTGGCGTCATCTGGATGGCGAGCTGTGGAGTGTGAACACGTTGCGACGCAGGTCTTAAATTGTATTCTGCAGCTTCATTGTCATATCTGCCCTCAGGGTTTTGTTAATTGAAGAAGACTCTAGTCTTACAGTTAAAATCAGTTGTGGGTATCTGATATGCTTGTGTTTAGTGCAAAGTAGGACTGGGCGATATATCAGAACATCAAGTACAAACTTACACGGCAGTGTTTAAAGTGATTTTCTTCATAGTTTAACTTCTCTCACTCACAGCAGACAGACAGCTCACTCACCAGCCCATCCCGGAAACTCTTCTGCACACATGCACCTTGTTGTTTTAGGAAGGAAGCGTGGAGTATGCAGCTAGCTAGCCAGCAAGCTAGTTTACGATCGTTAAGAGATGTAAGCTGAGGGCTAGATGTCCATTTTAACCACTAATTCGCCCCAGAAATGACGGCAATGACGAGGAGACTGATTGTTTAGCTGTGCGGGTTTTTCGATGGACATGAAGTTCTTACTACACCGGAGCAGGAAAACTCCTCGAGCTGCTTTTATGATTAATTACAGCTTATCTTAAACCAGATATTTTTGTCTATGCGCTCTCTCTCTGCTGATAAGAGTGTAGCTCACCTGTGTGTGCATGCAGCACAACATGTGCAGACATGATGTGACGTAATTGCATGTCAACATGAGAATAAGCCAGGCTTTTTAGTTTTTTAATAAGAGGACAAAATATAAACCTGTGCTAGAGGAAAGGAGACCTTAGATTACTTCTGTTGTTATTTGGTGCAAAATTAAAATAACTATTGAGTAATTATAGAAAATAAAATAAACTTGATCGTGTAGGGTTAATTGGAGTTACGGTTGGGAGGTTGGGGTGTCCCACAAATATAATAATTGGGAAAACACTGGGTTTTATTAAATGTTTGAGTGCAGGTCCCTGGTCCAAAATAAAAAGTTTGTTGAAAGAGGGAAATCACAATGAAATTAAATTTAGCAGAGTTTACCTAAATCCTACTGGTGTCTTTTATTGCATGTTCAATTCAATATTCAATATTTAAACAGTGTTTTAGAAATTTCAAAACATTGGGATTTATATGTTTTGTTTTTGGCTATATCGCCCAGCCCTAGTGCAAAGTCCAAGGTATTCCTATCAACATGCCAACAAAATAGTTTGTGGTGCTTTATTTAAATAAAACATTTTAAGTGATACTTCCGCTGGCTATCACGTCCTTATGAAAATGCAGCCCTTTATGCTCCATCCTATTTACTGTGCCCTTTATCCTACTTATCTATCTTAGCTCACTCACCATTCACATTGTTTACATTTCACTTTAGAGCAAAATATGTGAATCATATGAAAGTAAAAATCTCCTGCACACGTGATAATATAGAAGAAGGAGTACACAGGATCTGCCATAAATCATAATGAAACGTCTTGACCACCTATGAGTGCAAGCAGTATACGTTTCCGTGCTACACCTGCCACTCTCTGTTGCGTTTGCTTGTATTTCATTTTCTTGTCGCTCATGCTTTTTTTTTTTTTTTTTTTTTTTAACAATGCTTGTTCAATTGTTGCGCAGTCATTGCTTCTCCATTACGTCTCTGTCCATCATTCATTGATGTGTGTCCTGTTCTGTTCTGTTCTGCTCTGCTTCATCTTCCCTCTTCGTGCATCCTGCGGCCTTTTTGTTTTCAGCTGTGCCTGTCCCTCCCCCTCCAGGAGTGAACATCGAGGAGCACATTCAGATTCGTCAGGAGGAGAAACGACAGAGGATTAACCGGCGGCATAGGTTGGAGGAGGGAAGAGGTATGGACCAGAGCTAGACATAATATGCTGGGGGAAGGTTTTTCTTCAATCTAGACTTCAGATCTCTGTGGTAGACTAGTCAACATAGGCACAAGGATTGTGTCACTGGGGATGGGTGTAATAAAGAGATTACAAAAAGTATGTCCATACTTTTTAGTTTAAGATCACTTTTCAGGTGCTGTTATGAGCTTGGTTGTTGTGTTTTGGTGACTTCCCCCTTGCTTGTGTCTACATAATTTTTCAGTGTGTGCGCGTATTGTTGTGGTGTAGTATTATCATGTGTTCTTTCCCATTTGTGAGCATTGTGCATGCATGTGAAAGTTTTTTTCTCCCCCAGGCCCCCTTGTTTTTCCTGGTCCCATTTTTATGAACCAGCGTGAGCAAGCCCTAGCCAGAATAAGACCCCTTCAGGCACTAAGGCATAAACGGGACAAGCACAAAGGTACTATGGTCTTCACTAACTAAGTGGGTGCTGAGACACCCCTTTGACTCATCTCCCAATCTGGCTGTCCCGTCCACCTCCTCTTTCACTCTCTGAAGGCAGGACTCCTGTGTCTTCACCCAGTCTCATGATAACAGTGTGGCCTGCTGGCATGGTCTCACAGTGACTCACAGGATAAATTACTGCAAAATCTTTAGGCTGGGTTAAAAAATGCTCTCAGCAGACTCATTATCCCCTCTTTTAAATTTGATCCCATTAATATTGCATTAATTGTTTTTGCTTAGAAAAAAGGGCGGGTCCCATAAAGATCTAGTCTGCTCTGTTTCAATTCCCAGTATAGGGAGCACTAATCCTTGAACTAGCATGCCTGCTCTGCCCTCTGCTGTTTTTAGACATAAGTAGAAATCAATGTTTTGTCTAACTGGATTTACCATCACTCCCATTGCAGCTTGTTTGTTCCTTTATAGATGCTGCAGCTGCATTACAAACAGATAAGATGGGTAGCACCTCAGAATGAGGTGGGGTTGCTTATATAAAGAATATAATATATTTGTCAGACTCTTAATGGAAATTACTTCGATATCCCTCCAATGTGCTCACAATAAAAGGCTTTTCAGGCACTCCTCACAAAGTTTTTAATCAAGAAAAGCTCAAACTTAACCGGTGACCAGAAGTTCAGGACCACCTGCATTAATTACCTAATACCTATCAGAAAAATAATCCTATATATATATTACTATTTTTGTGATGTTTGTGTTTGTTTGCAGCCCTCTGATTTTAATGGTGGAAATGCAAAACCTGAAAATAATAAGCACACTATGATGTAACTACCTTGTGAACTTTTTTATTCAGAGTAAAAAATGATCCAGTAATTAACAATGTTAAAGATGCACATGATACAGCTATAAAACAAAATGTGGTCGCAAAATTTAATCCCTGTACAAAAAACTCACAGCAGCTGTTGGCTGTCAGTTGTATTTGAATTGGGCAGCTTTTTATTTGCTTGTGTAAAAATGCTGCTGTTTGCTTTTCTTTGTTATCCATACTTTAAAATATTATCAAAAGAGGATCATTAAGAAAAAATGACTTGTGATGATGTTTTGCTGGAACTGGTATAAAAACGTATTCTAAGTCCAGATGTGGATTTAAATTTGAAGTTCTACTCTGTTAAATAATTTTCCTTTTTATAAAACCTTTCTAATTGATAATGAAAAGTTGTAAGTCTGATACATTTAGGGCATGTCCTTAGAAATTTTTTTCTCATGGTTTTAGACTCATGATTAGGTGCTCCACATTCCCCCACTGGGAATATTGCTGTTCCAATGTCAAGACTGGCAATCTGCTTTTGTTTGATTTAAAAAAGATTTTTTTTCCATTTACTAAAGGTTATTTAAACTGAAGTTCTTATCGTGACCATCTGGGCTTTGTTACAGAAATAACCACAATGAGTTGGTTCCTGGTCCAAAGAAAAAAAGTCAGTCAGTAACTTTACTAGTGCTCTATTCAAAGTTTCACACTCAAACCACAACTGGGAGCTCTTGCAGGGCTTGGACTTATCCTGACTTCCTCTTCCACATAATAGACAGACAGACAGGTTGAAATTCAATTTCTTTGCAAACTAGTCCATTTATCTAAATGGGACTGGTTGGCAAAAGCCTTTGTGCTGCATAGGTATTAGTCCATCCTTTTATTCCAGCATGCTTTTCCCTTCTCTCCCAATTTTATTTCTTCCTCTTTTTCTCCAGCTCTGTTTTTTTCTCTCTCCCAGGACTGAACAGAGAGACCCACCTTAATGGTCTAAAGCTGCCACTACACTTCTCCTTCTCTTCTTCGTTTACTTAAATGTGCTGAACTTGTTTGTCTTGTAGATGGCAGCAGTGAGCGTGGAGAGAAAGATGCCAGTAAAATTACCACATACCCTCCAGGGGCAGTGCGATTTGACTGTGAGCTGCGAGCTGTGCAGGTCAGCTGTGGTTTTCACCACTCTGGTAAGTTCTTGTCCTTTGTGGCCACTTCTGGTCATTCACCCGGATATCTCTGTCTCTGTATTATTTCAAATTGGAAAAAAAAATCATAAAATAAAGCCAAATAAAAAGCTTGAACTTACGTAAAAGCAAAGAAATAGAAAATCATCATTTTGCTGCTTTACAGTGGTGCTGGTGGAGAATGGAAACGTTTATACATTTGGGTACGGCCAACATGGCCAGCTCGGGCATGGAGATGTCAACTCCAGGTAGTATATTGTAGAAATACGGAGGCACATGCTTGTTAAATTGCTGCAATAATTATACAGAATAAAGCGTTCCACACATAATACCTAAATGAACATTTCTGCCTTCTAGGGGTTCTCCAACTCTGGTGCAAGCACTTCCAGGTCCGAGTGTCCAGGTGACAGCAGGCAGTAACCACACAGTTGTTCTCCTCATGGATGGGCAGGTCTTCACGTTTGGCAGTTTCTCGGTGGGAAAATGTCATTGTTTTTTTTGCTTTTTAAAAAATAAGAGCATAGTTCTCCTATTTGAATTTGAATGTTTCCTTACTCTCTAGAAAGGGCAGCTGGGCAGACCAATCCTTGACATGCCCTACTGGAATGCCAAGCCATCACCAATGCCCAATATCGGTGCCAAATATGGTCGAAAGGCCACCTGGATTGGTGCCAGTGGAGACCAGACGTTCCTGCGGATTGACGAGGCTCTTATTAACTCCCATGTCCTAGCTACTTCAGAGATCTTTGCCAGCAGACACATCATTGGGCTTGTTCCCTCCTCTGCATCTGAACCACCTCCATTTAAATGCTTGCTCATCAACAAAATGGATGGAAGCTGCAGAACCTTCAATGACTCTGAGCAGGAGGATCTGCAGGGATTTGGCCTTTGTCTGGACCCAGTGTACGATGTCATTTGGAGGTAAAATAAATTAATTGCTGTTAACCTTTTTGGATATCTTAGAAGTTAAGAATAAAGATTTGAAATGATTTTTAACAATATATTAGATAATATGTAAGTTACATTAGAATACAGGTATTACTTTGGTTTTGAGGAATGTAAATTAAACCTTTCTACTTGGTCCTAATTCCTTTCCACTGCTCCTTTTTCTGTTAGGTTCCTACCAGCCTCACAAGAGATGTGGTGCTACAATGCAGTGATAGCCGATGCCAGGATGCCCTCTGCAACAGATCTACATGCCCGCTGTAGCATCCTCAGTCCAGAGCTTGCTTTGCCCTCAGGATCACATGCAACCACCACTCGTTCTCACGGAGCCCTACACATCCTTGGTAAATTTTGCAGCACCTGATTTATATAAGTATTAGAGAAAGCTCATTTTTGTCATAACTAGACATATACACAATGTGCTTCTCATTTTTAATGATTGCCATCATTACTTAACAAAATACATTATTATTCCATACAGGTTGCTTGGATACATTAGCAGCCATGCAGGAGCTGAAAATGGGTGTAGCCAGTGCAGAGGAAGAAACCCAGGCAGTGATGAAAGTTTACTCCAAAGAAGACTACAGCGTGGTGAACCGCTTTGAGAGTAAGAGGGCTGTTTACAAAGATAAAATAAAAAAAAAGAAGATGAGACACATTTTTGGCTTTTAAATGCTTGAATCAATGTGACTGTATCAAGCTTGACAAAGATTTCCTTTAATTTAGTTCGTTTTGTAGCCTGCATTGCTATTTCATTGATTGCTTGTGTGATGCTGTAGGTCATGGCGGAGGTTGGGGTTACTCAGCCCACTCTGTGGAGGCCATCCGTTTCTGTGCTGATGCAGACATCCTGTTGGGTGGGCTGGGCTTGTTCGGGGGACGAGGAGAGTACACTGCCAAGATCAAGGTGCTTTTTTACACTTTTTATTAATAAAACAAAACATCTTTTAAGCTAGATTTTTTTCACTATTGCCATGATTTTAGGATTCACTTGCTTTACACGAAGACTGATTTTATCCATAACATCTTTAGCTTACAGTGATTCTTACTTTTTCCCCAGTTCATCGAGGTGGTCAGTTTCTGTTTAGAAAATACACACCATTATTAATAAATAGTTAGGAATAATTTGCTTTGCAATATACAAATGATTAAATTTTTTTCCCCATTAATATACTTAATATTTCATTGCATTGTCAGGGTTCCCGTGGGGTCTTAAAAAGTCTTAAAAGTCTTGAATTTGCAAATATGCATTCAATACCTTAAACAGTCATTAAATTAGGGAAATGTCCAAACTACAAAGTGATGGAAGTGAAGTAATTTTCTCCCATTCCAACCCGACCATTATACTGAAATTAGGAACCAATTATCGCTGACTTTCCAGGGAGAAATGATCGGGGAACATTTTACCCAACACACATAAAGCCCTTATTTTCGAGTGAAAGAAAGCTAGCTGAAAGTGACTTGAGAATTTAGTGGATTCGGTGAGTAAAATGGGAAAGTGCAAATGTAATATTGCATGGCTGAACAAAGGCTCATTCTCGGTCTGGTAGATACCAGTGGAGAACCCAATCGAAGCTTGGTGCAAGAAGAACATCAAACTGAGAATGATGGGAATCAAGGCTTTAGAGTCACAAGAGCAATCAGCGAAGCATATCACCACCTTAAAAGTGAAACAACAAACCCCCTGTGTTTATGTCTGGGCCGTCAGGTAGTGTGACAAGTTCAGCTGCAACGTCGACCTCCGCACGACCCCAACCCTAAGAGCCAAAGTGCTATGCATATTTAACACCGTTGCCAAACATGTTGTACAAGACCAACGACGGAGTCGCAGAACATAGCCCAGTTTGGCTTAGCAGTTCATATTAACACCAAATTAATCTCTCGAGTGAACAACGGACTCTTTGTCCTGATGTTTGACGAGAGTTTGACCCCGCGCAGTGAGAGAAATACACAGGTTGGTCCTCGATGGAGAGAGAGTGTTTCATCTTCTGGTAGAGTTAAAAAAAAAAAAAAAAAAAACTTTGTGCGAGTCACATCACGGCCAAACTCCAAAAGCGTCATACCGAGAGCAGCTATGACATACTTTAGACTGTTTTGTTTTAATAAAAGAACTCAGTATAAACCTTCTCTCTAGACTGAGACCATAAATAAAATGCTGTGTAGTTTTCAACATTAGCTCAGTCAGGTCCAATATTCCAGTAAATTATCAGTCAGTTGCTGCTTGTCTGCTGCCTGAGTTCTATTGGCTGTGCTTGCATTGATTAAAAGCACTTTGAATTACTTTGTGTTGTACGGTGCTATACAAATTTTTGAAGCAGTTTTAGTGAAGCATTGCACTTTACATACACACCCAGGTCATTGTAACAATCAGTCACTGCTGATGTAAATATATGCATTTTCTTAAATTCTACATGTCATTAATTTTTGCCAATGTGGCGGTAAAATGGGCATTAAATTCTGTTCCAACTTGTCTTACAAAGTCTTAAATTTAACTTGTAAAAATCTGTTGGAACCCTGATAATATATATTTCATTATTCATTGAATATTTTTTTTTACTTTTAGTTTTAATTTTTACTGTCCTATTTTATTTCTCTCACTAGCCTAGTTTAGGTGTCTTTCATATACCTTATATTCTGGAAGAACATTAAACCCTCTAATTTTGAAACCTCCTAAAATGACTTGTTAATTTCCTGAGAAATACTCCTATCTCAAAGAAATGTTTGTTTTTGTGCAGCTTTTTGAGCTGGGACCTGATGGAGGCGACCATGAGACAGATGGTGATCTCCTGGCTGAGACCGATGTACTGGCTTATGACTGCGCTGCCAGGTACAGTTGATGTTTTAGTCTGTGTCAACTGAAAACAATGTTTCCTTTTGTCTTCCTTCAGCTAACTTTGTAAAAAAACAAAAAAATTAGAATGATGTCATCTTAGCTTCCTGCTGGCTATGATTGATGGCCTGCTTTTTTCCAGGGAGAAATATGCCATGATGTTTGATGAGCCAGTGCTGCTGCAGCTCGGCTGGTGGTATGTGGCGTGGGCCCGGGTATCAGGTCCCAGCAGTGACTGCGGTTCGCATGGACAGGCTACAATCACAACTGATGATGGGTAAAGCAGATTTTCAAGCAAGATTTTAAATAAATATATAATTTTTGTTTCAGTCTGTCCATGGGTTATATTTATGAGTAATTTATATTTAAATTCTCAGTCACACTGATTTTTAACTTGGTTTAACCATTTTTGTTTTTCATCCTTTCTTAGTGTGGTGTTTCAGTTCAAAAGTTCAAAGAAATCAAACAACGGTACAGATGTTAATGCAGGTCAAATACCTCAGCTACTTTACAGGCAAGCTACATTTCCTACATTTTCTTGAAAGTAATTCAAGCTTTTTCTGTCTACAGGATCATTGGGTAAATGATTAATGTATTTTCTTGTATTATGTAAAATTAGGCTTCCTTCAAATGATGGTAATGCATCTAAAGGGAAACAGCAGACCAGTGAACCAGTCCATATTCTAAAACGCTCTTTTGCCCGTACAGTCTCGGTGGTAAGTAGCATCTTTGTTTTGATTAGTAGTTTTTAAATTACTTGTGTGACTGTCTTGATTTTTTAGTTCTTGATTTGTTAGTAACAGTGTAATGTCTGATTCGACCTATTTTGTAGGAGTGTTTTGAGTCTCTGCTGAGTATCCTCCATTGGAGCTGGACCACTTTAGTTTTGGGTGTGGAGGAGCTGCGAGGGCTGAAAGGTTTCCAGTACACAGCCACCTTGCTGGACTTGGAGAGACTGCGCTTTGTTGGCACATGCTGCCTCCGCCTGCTTAGGGTCTACATCTGTGAGATCTTTCCCATTGCTGGTAGGAACAAAGGCAATCTAAATATGCTTCAGTGTTGACTATTTATTGCTATTTGCAACAAAGAAAATTCAAAATCCATGATATGAATTATGCACATTTATATAGTGCCGAATCATTAGCAATTTTCTTTAATGCTTAGTAATTCAGGAAATCTTCAAGTAGTATTCATTACAAGTATATTTCAGTTAAACTGGGTCATCTGGTCATATCTCACATCATTTTCTGTTTTAACCATTGTTTGGTTTCTAGCCAACACCAAAGCTGTGGTGGAGGAGTCGAGCAAGCTGGCAGAGTGTGTGGGAAAGACACGAAGCCTGCTGAAGAAGATTCTGTCAGAAGGCATGGACAACTGCCTGACCAAACTGGACAATGACCCCCAGGGTTACTTGTCTCAGCCTCTTACCCTGCTGGAAGCTGTTCTACAGGAGTGCCACAACACCTTCACCGCCTGCTTTCACTCCTTCTACCCAACTCCAGCTCTGCAATGGGCTTGTCTATGTGATCTGCTCAACTGCCTAGACCAGGTAGCAGGATTTCATACTGATTTTTAAAGAAAATTAATATCCTCACAGCATAATAAAGATTGTCTCCTAATATTTTCATGATAAAGGAAAAGTAGTAAGAATTCAATTATTTTCTTTATTGTATTTCCTGTATTTTAGGACATTGCTGAGGCCAATTTTCGCACATCCAGCAGTCGTTTACTGGCAGCTGTAATGTCGGCCTTGTGCAACACCTCAGTCAAGCTGACATCCATCCTGCCCATTGCATATGACGGAGAGGTGCTGCTACGTTCACTTGTCAAACAAGTCAGTACAGAGAATGACTCTGCTCTTGCTCACCGTTTCCCCTTGCTGGTGACCCATATGGAGAAACTTAGTCATGTGAGTTATTTTTACAGCTTTCACTCCTGCACAATCGGCCAATTAAAACACAGGAATTGTTTGATAGATGAAAACGCAGTAATAATTTATCATTATCATGTGCTATACAGTTCTAAAAAACATAATAATACCAAAGGGTTTTTTTGTGTCTTAGACGGAAGAGAACCTGATGGGCATGACCAGTTTCCGAGAGGTACTAGAAAAGATGTTGGTAATTGTGGTGCTGCCGGTGAGAAAGAGTTTAAGGAAGGAGGTGGAGCTGTTCTCTCCTCACTTGGTCTCTAATACCTGCGGCCTGTTGGCTTCTATCGTCTCTGAGCTCACCGCCTCTGCCCTGGGCTCTGAGGTAATTTCAATCATGAAAAAGCTCACTCCTACACAACACACACATCAGGCTTGTATGTAAGGATGAAAAGAACTTGTGTCTGGCAAATACCTAATAATTATTTACTCTTTGGATGCTCTCTGTTTTCAGGAAAATAAAAACAGCAGTGTCACAGATTCAGTTTATCTGTCTTTCTGTATTAAGCATTCCTTTTTCAGTTCTTTTTCAAATTACTTAAATTGCATTATCCCCCGAGTGTTTTAATTAAAATTTCAGCCATCAGAGTACAGCTTTGTATGTCTTTGAGATCCATTAGAAAGGCCTCTCCTCATTCTTATTTCCCTCTCTGTTGTGCAGCATCCTTTTCCTCAAAGCTCTGTTGTTATTGACATCGCTTTTCACGGTGACAGACAGTGTGTACTTGCTGCTGCTAAAAAACTGGTAACAGACTGGGTTGACAGGACTTGGTGTATTGTCCTTAAGGTGTGCTGAGTCATTAAGTGGGAGTGGCTGCTATCTGTCACCCGTCCTCTCACACACACACTCTCTTTAATTACCATCACTCTGCACTCAAGTGCTGCAGTCAGGACTCCTGTTGCCATAGTAACGTCACTTGACATCAGCCTTCCACACTGATGTTATTTCCTCCTGTCTGTTGTCTTGGAAACAACTCTTCCTCCCCAGAGTACCTGGATAGGCCCCTCTGCAGCTGTGTCTGGTTCTCTGTAGTCATCAGGCTGATATAAATAGCAACTGTGTATGTACACTGCTCAAAAAAATAAAGGGAACACTAAAATAACACATCCTAGATTTGAATGAATGAACTATTCTTATTAAACACTTTGTTCTTTACATAGTTGAATGTGCTGACAACAAAATCACACAAAAA
>JBAMHW010000014.1:10807800-10825632 GCA_037177495.1 Rhadinocentrus ornatus | reverse complement strand
ACTGGCCTGTCTCCTGGTAGCGCCTCCATGCTCTGGACACTACGCTGACAGACACAGCAAACCTTCTTGCCACAGCTTACATTGATGTGCCATCCTGGATGAGCTGCACTACCTGAGCCACTTGTGTGGGTTGTAGACTCCGTCTTATGCTACCACTAGACTGAAAGCACCACCAGCATTCAAAAGTGACCAAAACATCAGCCAGAAAGCAGAGGAACTGAGAAGTGGTTTGTGGTCACCACCTGCAGAACCAATCCTTTTTTGGGGGTGTCTTGCTAATTGCCTATAATTTCCACCTGTTGTCTATTCCATTTGCACAACAGCATGTGAAATTGACTGTCAATCAGTGTTGCTTCCTAAGTGGACAGTTTGATTTCACAGATGTGTGATTGACTTGGAGTTACATTGTGTTGTTTAAGTGTTCCCTTTATTTTTTTGAGCAGTGTATTTTTATATGATTGATGCCAAGTAGGCCTGTCACAATAACAAATTTAGCTGTGCAATAAATTTTCTCAAATTATTGCTATAAGCGATAATATTGCTAATGATAATGTCATTTTGAGACAATTTTCAACTAATATAATGATAATGCCATAATAATGCAAATACAACCTTTCAAAGATCAATAAACTTCAATTTCTAAAGAACATATGACACTGGAACTAGAAGAAATTTTAAAGAACAAAAACAATAAAAATAGAATGGACTCTCAGTCTAATTTACAATGAACCAAACACAACCAAAAACAATAAGTATAATGGATCTGTTCTGTAAACAAAATTGCCCTTCAAGTAGTAGTAGTAGTAGTAAATAGGCGGACTCTATTTGTGTAATGTGCCTGCGCATTACGGGGGTTATTACGGTAGACCAGGAAGTGATCAGAGGTTTAGCGCGAGAGCGTGAGAAGCCACTCAAATGCACGAGTCTCTCAGCTTTTGCATGAGAGTTGGCAGCCCTGTAAAACAAATGCGGCATACCGGCTCGCACAGGTGCTTTACCACGGTCTCGTGCTGCAACATGCTGCTGTCAACCTGTTGTCATACACAGTCAATGATAAAGTAAGATGGAATAAAAACCCAATAATAATAATAAAAATGATCACGGCCGGCAAACTTATCGCCCTAATTTTTTTATACTGTGCAATTAATTAACTTATTGCTTATCGCAACAGGCCTAATGCCAAGAATGTTTTCTTATTTTAATCTTTTAGATTACAAAAACGTTGCTGCAATATAAATTGTTGTTGAGAATATTTTAATATTTAATGAAATATGAAAGAATTCCTCATCACATGCTCATTAAGCTCATGTGTTTATCACAGCAATAATATGTTAAGCTGTATTTCTTAATATTTTAAAATGATTTTTTTCCTTTCCAGGTTGATGGGCTGAATTCGCTCCACTCTGTGAAAGCATCACCCAACCGCTTCACCAAAACAAGCCAGGGCCGCAGTTGGAACACAGGCAATGGTTCCCCAGATGCCATCTGTCTGACAGTGGACAAGCCAGGCGTTGTGCTGGTGGGCGTCTGTGTCTATGGAGGAGGGGGCATCCATGAGTATGAATTAGAGGTGCTCGCTGATGATGTAAGCGATACTGAATTATTTCAGCCATGTTTATGTTTTAATTATGTAATCTGGATTGGTGCTTGGCAATTTTTCAATGTCTTTGTATGACTTTTGTTACCGTGACCTTTAGGCGCAGACAGAACACCCAGGCGATTCAGCACATTCTCACAGGTGGACGTCTCTAGAGCTGGTGAAGGGCACCTACAGCACTGATGATTCACCTTGTGATATTGCTGAGATTCGCCTGGATAAGGCTGTGCCACTCAAGGTTTGTATTGTGAGCTCTCCAGTGAATACTATGTAGTAGTGAATCCTAATGTTTGCTTTTAATATGCAAAAAAATGTTATTCAATATACAATACAATGAATGGGTTGAAATAAAAACTCTCTGAATTACATAATTTTCTTGCAGGAAGGGGTAAAGTATGCTGTCCGATTGCGAAACTATGGCAGCAGGACAGCTAATGGAGATGGAGGTATGACCACAGTGCAGTGCTCCGATGGTGTGTCCTTCACCTTCAGCACCTGTAGCTTGAGTAGCAATGGGACCAACCAGACCAGAGGGCAGGTCCCACAGATTCTCTACTACAGGTAAGCAACAAACTAGCCTTTTCTAATATCTTGTAACGTTTGTTCTTTTTTGTAACCTGTTTGTTTCCGTCTGCTGAAGGAGTGAGTATGATGGCGACCTCCAGTCTCAGCTGCTGAGCAAAGCCAATGAGGAGGACAAAAACTGTAGCAGAGCTCTGTCTGTGGTTAGTGCTGTGGTCAGAGCTGCGAAGGACCTCCTTCACAGGGCATTTGCAGTTGATGGTAAACACAACAAACATGTTTGACAAACACTTATGCTGAAATTGCGTCTGATCAGTCTGTCTTAAGTTGTATTTTTCCCTTTTGTCTCCAGCGGATGATATTCCAGAGCTGTTAAGTTCTTCTAGTCTGTTCTCTATGCTCTTGCCCCTTATTTTGGCCTACATTGGCCCTGTTGCTGCCTCTGTTCCTAAGGTAAGACTTCCAAGCAGTTCAGTAAATTCTTATGTTTGCCTGTTAAATGTACTGCTCATGTAGCTGTGTGTGTGGTAAAATGTTTTCTTTTCTTCTTACAGGCTGCTGTTGAGGTCTTTGGACTTGTTCAAGAGTTGCTACCTGCTGTCTCTGCCCTCAATCAAAAATACGCACCGCCCACCTTCAACCCCAACCAGTCAACAGACAGCACCACTGGCAACCAGCCTGAGCAGGGCCTGTCAGCTTGCACCACATCCAACCACTACTCTGTAATCGAGAGTGACCACCCTTACAAACAAGCTGGTGTTACTCAGTACAGGGTATTGTTTCTTCTTATGGCATGTTAGATGTTAAATTGTAAGCATCAAAGCACAAGAAAGTTTAACTCATTTTTTTCTTTCCTTGCCTCAGGTATCATTCCCAGATTGTGTTCGCTGGACCACCATTGAATTTGACCCACAGTGTGGCACTGCACAACCAGAGGATGTCCTTCGTCTGCTCATCCCCAGTCGTACGCTCCACCTGTCCAACCTCGGAGGCAAACCATTGATCCATGACACCATCAACACCTGGACTGAGCTGAAGAAGTTCTCAGGCTTCACAGGCTGGCCGACCACTGTTCTTGTGCTGCCAGGTAAAAAAAAAAAAGGGGGGGCATCAGTTTAAAACTTGTGTTCAACATTAAGCAGAATTTTAGTGTTATTGCTTTGACAACATCTTGCACAAGTTGACAGTTTTATGAACTTTTAATCTCTGTGACATGATTTGGTGAAAATACCACGGAAAGGCATTATAATTGTTAGTTTTTCCAACATGATTTCCCATCAGCCTTTTTGTACTGGTGCAGGTTTTTAAAAAAACAGCACTTCAGAATATTCAGGTTTAATTTTATTTGTTGCTTCTGATGAGAATTTACTATTAATTGCAGAATGTAAAAAAAAAGCGTATATTCAACTTCCCACTTTCTAAACTATGCTACACAGCAAATGTAACGTGATTTGAGCTTTAAGTTGGGCGGAGAAAAAGATGAGAAGGCTGTATAATTCTTATCTGATCTAGTTTGTCATATAAATCCTGGAAAATTTCATTTTTAAAGACACAAGGGAATCCAAAGTCAAGTTTTTTTTTTACTCATTTGTAGTTCTTGCTTTCATTTAGTATATGAATTATTTTACTAAATTAGAATATGAAACAACTCTGGTGCTTTTCGTTTACTTATTTTCGCTGAATCTATTTAGATCCTTTGATTTGTTTTAATTTCTTCTCTGCTTTCAGGAAATGAAGTTCTGTTTTCACTGGAAACAGCCTCAGATTATGTGAAAGATGAGAAAGCTTGCTTCTATGGCTTTAAGTGTGTGGCTGTGGGATATGAATTCAACCCTGGTTCTGATGAGGTACAGACACTATTCAATCATTGTTCAGCAATGTTTTTTTCTTCGATGCAGTTTACTTATGGTGGCTGAAGGTCTATAAATCTATACTTTTTTCTCTATATCTAGTCATATAAAACTTTAAAAAAGGACAACCCTAAGCTTAAATGTTAACTACTATCTACATTTTTCTGTATAAATAGATGTGTTCTGCATACAGTACATCAACTATAAACCTAAAACACAGGCCTTATCAGCACTAGCTGGGTTTTCATTTCTGTTTTTGACATTTAGACGGTGTGAATAGAAATGGTAAAAATCTGAAAAACTTCCACTAATGCGCTAGTTTACAGGCTTTATTTAGACGTTTGTTGCTTGTTTTGAGGAATATTGGCATTGGGGAAAATCCCTTATAATCCAGTAAAAATTGAAATGATCTGACTCGCCAACGGTTTCTGATCTGAGTTAGCAAGCAGTAAAACTCAGAAAGCTGACTGGCATCTTCTCATATATACATTATATTTAAAAGTATAATATCCCAGAAATTCCCAGAGATTGAAGGTATTCAATGGTGGTTGTCTATTACATTATTTTTTCATCTCTTAAAGATTAACTATTTTTATCTGAATTAAAACCAGTAGCTGCTTTGTTGATACTGCCACCCTCTGGTGATGCTATGTAACCCAGTTTATGAGCTTTAAACCAGTTGATGGACACTTTTCTGATTTACATTTCTTTCTTTAAGATGAAGTCAGATTTTTTTTTCCGGAATTGCTTTTCCAAAACTGCTTGGAGTGCAGATCTTTAAAGCATGCTATCCTTTTTCTAGGCTGCAAATTCCATAAAATTTTTGGCCAATTTAGATTTTTTAGAGATAGCAAAAATTCATGTCTGTCTACCACTATCCTCTTCTTTGAGCTCTATCACAGATTAACCTTTGATCTGTGTGGGATCTTGTAGCTATAGTGAACTTTGTTATCTAATAAAAAAAGAAAAACTTTCTGGCTTAACACATTTCAGGGTATCATCCAGTTGGAGAAAGAGTTGGCATATCTGGGTAGTGTGTGTGCTGCAGCTCTTATGAAGAAAGACTTGGCCCTCCCTATAGGTATGGCTGTTTTCAATACCTCATAAAATCGTGATTTAACATTTTCTTATGATTTAAGACAACAATTATTGTTTTGTTTTAATGCATCATATATTTTAAATTCAGGCAATGAACTGGAGGAAGATCTCGAGATTCTTGAGGAAGCCTCCCTTCAAGTATGCTATCTGTTTATTAACTAATTAGTTTGTTATTGTAAGCAGGATTGCAGTTCTTCAGCACTTAATGTTTTCATCTTTCCATTGTCCTCACCTAGGTGTGTAAAGCCCACTCAGGGATCCTGGGGAAGGGTTTAGCTTTGTCTCACTCTCCCACCATCCTGGAGGCCCTGGAGGGGAATCTGCCCCTGCATCTCCAAACCAATGAGCACTCTTTTCTTGAGGACTTTATCACCTGTGTACAGAACTCAAGTGGAGGACGCCTGGCCAGGTGGGACTCTGTGTTTGGATTCAGACAGGACAGACCTAATAATTCCCTTAACGTATAGAATTAGATCATTACAAACGTCCTTATAAATGCCAAATAAAAAAAAAATGCAAAGAATGTCAAAGTTGGATATTGTGTATTTGTAATTCTGAGGCATTCCAACAAATCAATGTTCAATTATTCACTTCTCTCCCTTTGTTTGCTCCATCCAGGTGGCTGCAGCCAGACTCTTACGCAGATCCTCAAAAGACATCTTTGATCCTGAACAAAGATGATATACGCTGTGGGTGGCCAACTACTGTGGTTGTTCAGACTAAAGACCAGTATGGAGATGTGGTCCATGTTCCCAACATGAAAGTAAGGATAATTGATTTGCAGCTGCTGCTTCAAACAGAAACTTAATTAGAATGTATTTTTGTCTTTAAATTTTATTTTATTTTTTTTCTAGGTGGAGGTGAAGGCTGTACCTGTTTCCCAGAAGAAGTCTGTGCAACCAGATAATGTGAAGAAACTTCAGCGGCTACCTGGAAGCTCCTCCCCTTCTTCTTCTGGCCCTGATCTAACCTTTGGAGGGCTGCCAGTACCTAAGCTGGAGGCCACATATGAACCCATGATCGTGAAAGAAGCACGCTACATTGCTATTACCATGATGAAAGTAAGCATTGTGTAGTTTGTACTGTTTGCTTGTTTACTCTGCATTTGTTTCCAAGTTTACATTTTATTAAAAGGCCATTTCTTGAACACAATGAAGTAACTGATAAAAAAAATCAAAAATTAAACTTGATTAAAAATACTAAATGGAAATAATTACTATTGAGGTCAGATACAGGCCCAACAGTGAATACAAATTTAATTTAAGGAATATCTTTATGGTAACTGGGGAAAAAATATCTTAAAACCCCTGTCTCTTTTAGGCATATGAAAACTACTCTTTTGAAGAGCTGCGCTTTGCTTCTCCTACCCCAAAGAGGTAAGTGAAATCATAAAAATAAGCAGGTTTCAAGTAAGATGCAATCTACTTATCGATCAATCCTCATACAGACCCAGTGAGAATATGCTTATCCGTGCCAACACTGATGGAACCTACAGTGCCAATTGGACTCCAGGAGCAGTCGGCCTCTATACAATTCACGTCACCATTGATGGCATTGAAATAGGTATGCCAGTCACTTGAAAAGCAAGGGCATTCTAAGCAACTATAGGTTATGTAATGACCTCAATTACAAACTCCCTCATTGCTAGCAAGTTAGAAGACTCAATGCATTTGCTATGGATTCACATATATGAACATTTTAGAACATATCATCAGAACTGATGATTGATTTTACACATTCTGAATTATAAGCCTTTTCTCTTAAAGATGCTGGTTTGGAGGTGGAAGTCAAAGACCCTCCTAAAGGCATGATACCACCTGGAACTCAGATGGTCAAACCAAAGGCTGAACCTCAGCCTAGCAAGGTGAGTTTTCCTTTCAGTTGGCCACCTTGAATTTGTATGCACAGCACACTTAAAATACAAGATGCATGCACGTTTGCAGTCAGATATAACATGGATATCAGACGCAGATAATCCTGTCATTTCCCTCTTGAAACTCTGAATGTACTGAGCTCTCTGACATTCGACAGGTTTATTATTATTTTTAATCACATTTTGCAGCTTTGTGCAAATTTAAGTTATCTTCTTTGTCTTTGTTTGCTCTTCTGGACAACCAAACAATCCATGGAGCATTTGAATCATTGAACGTGACGTCGTGATAATCTGTCTTTTCATTTCAAGAAAGAGGGTCTGTCAAATAAGGAAATAAACAAATCCTTAGGTACATGCATCAAGTGATGGGGAAAGAGGAGTCACATTGGGATTTTGCTTTAGTTTTTATGTACAAATAGGCAAAGTGTTTCTTTTTTTTTTATTTTACCATATGTATAACCAGGCTTTACTATTGAGGATCTGATTGTTTTTGTACTAGGGTAATAGTTTGTATGTGAAATACTTCAATATATTTCAACCACGTGATCTACTCAAGCAGCACTAATTGGTTAATAGCCTGACTGGAAATAGCTCCAGAAGAAGAATGCACATCAAACTGCTTTAAGGCTCTTTGGGGTCATCATCATTTTGTGAAGCTTATTTAATTTAAATTCTAATTTTATAATCCATAATGGGGAAACAAGCAACAATGTGTGCCTTTAATCACTTTTGTTTCTGCTCTTTTGGAACTTGTGTTCTGTGGTTTTTTATGCTTTAGTCTATAAGTCAATAAGGAAGGCAAAATTCATCCTGCTATGACTGAAGCTCTGTTTTTTCTCATCTTCTGCTGTGGCTGCATATATTTGGAAGCAGACTGTATGCGTTAAGGCGGGCAATCTTACACTTTCAACTTGATCCTCCTCCCTCTTTTCTATTCTTCTGCTTCACTTCTTATTGTGTTTTTTCTTTCTTTCATTCTATTCTTTGCTCCTGCCGCTCACAGTCTCCATCTCCCCTTTGCTTCTCTCAGGTCCGCAAATTTGTATCCAAGGACAGCGCAGGCCTGCGTGTGCGTAGTCACCCCTCCCTGCAGAGTGAACAGATAGGCATAGTGCATGTCAATGGCACCATCACTTTCATTGACGAGGTAATTGATCAAAGACCAGGCAGACTATAAATTTACAAGCTAGAGCGCTCATATCCAGCTATTTCTGTTTTTCTTCTATAGATCAGTAAGGACAGGATAATATTGCAGTCCTCGAGATTTTGTCTAGATTAATATCTTTAGATATTTTTGTGTATTTGTAATGTAATTACCTTTATAATGATTACTACCTCATTATTTTGGTGATCTGACTCTGTTGCTTCATACGTTAGCAAGATACTCTGAGGCTACATGAAAACCTATGAGGTTCCCTATAAAAGTCAAAGGATGTGATACATTTAGGTCTAAATTGGATTTGGAACATACCTATCAAGTTCACTCTAAACCAAAGGATATTGAGTATTTTTGCCAGAACATGAAACATGTCGTAATTGCTTTGGTAATACCTCTGGACACACACATTATTTCTAAAGTACATCATATTTGACCTCAGTTTTTCTTTTCTTTTAATAATTTTCTTGTAACCTCAGAGGTGTCGAGTGTGTGTATGAGGGCACTCTCCTTCTGTTTCCTTAGTAACAGGAATGCATGGCTGTGCTCTGCTCTGTTGCTTGTTTTCCCTTAGATCCACAATGATGATGGTGTATGGCTCAGGCTCAATGATGAAACAGTAAAGAAGTATGTTCCCAGCATGAATGGTTACACAGAAGCCTGGTGCCTCTCTTTTAATCAGCACCTGGGCAGGAACCTACTGGTCCCAGCCGACGTAAGTAGAAGAAGACCCCACAGGCCCCACCTGTGTAGTCTGATGCAGTTTAATAATAAAAGGCCCCTGCATTGTTCGTTTAAGGAGGAGCTCATCTGTGTCGTTTGATTATAATGGGTTTTCAAGGACTTGCTTGTGTATGGCACCTACTCCACAAATGTCCTTGAAGCATGGTAAATCGTTAGATCAAAGTGTAACTGTTGAGGTGTTCTCTTGCATGAAATATCTCTCTGGTCAACACTAAATATGAAAATGCGACTAACACGTTATACAGAGTAACAGCTGCTGAAAGTGTGCATGTGTTAACTCATGTCTGAGGGCAAAAAAGTTAACTGTAACATGCTCCATCTTGTGTTTAGATGGATACTAACTGCTCACATGCTTAGTAGTGTGCAGTATGTTTAGTACATTACAGTGGACCCCAATGCAGAAATTTAGCGACAAGAAAATATTAAGGAGCAAGTAAAACCTGTGGTGCAGCTGGTTAATCTGTACTATTGGATCTTTTTCTAATTGCCAGCTATTACAGCCCACTGACAGCTAGTGAACAATTGCACTCTGCGGCATGTAATAAAAAGGGTGTATGCTACAATTTGCTCCATGCCACAAAAAACTGCCCAAATATGCAACAGAAACAATGAGAAACAAATGGAGAGTATAATTTAAACACTTTTATTCCAATTAAAGAGAAAACATATACAAGATGGTGGTTTTCTGTCATGAAGCAATCAATGGCCCACAAAATGTCTTAGCTGAACACTGTACCTCTATTACACTACAATTCTACCACTGCATTGGGATGCTTAAGATGCTTGGAGGCTTTGATGTCAGGTCTTTGTCTGAACAGCATGACACACTACATCATCCAAATGGGGAATTTTTTTGGAAGTTTTTTTCTCTATTTTTAATTTTGTTGTGGATTTGAAAAATAATAAGAAGAATGAGGTGTCTGACATGAAAAGTGTTGAAACATTTCACAGGCTTTGCCTGTACTTGCAGTCCCTCTTGGGCCCTTTTTACACTGCTCCACAACTAACTGGCCTGTTGGACATGTGTCCCTCTCTTATTCACTTTCTCAGATAATCTCTTGTTTAGGAAAATTTTTCTTCCAAAAAAATATATACACTTTCCCCCCTCCCTTCTTTCTCTTCTCTTTTGAGTCATCTACTGTTCCTTGACTGTCTTACAATTTGTTGCTCAGAATGTCTTTAATGCTAGCCAAGGAGTCAGGGATATCGGCTTTTTGTCATGGACCCCATTAACTATATTCCCACCACAGGTGAGTTGAATGAAGGAGGGATAAATAGTTTTGACTGCCCCATAGCTAATCATCTCTATTTGTTACTCGTCCCTTTGAATCCCTTGTGACCTTGTCATCTTCCCACAGTGTTGATTTCAGAAAGAGGTCAAACTATAGTTGCATGGTTGTGTATACAGTATATCAACTGTTACTCCCCCTCTAGACCACTGCAGTGATCACAATTGGGAGTTTAAATAATTACTCTTTGGGCTTGTATGTTGCATGGAGTTTCAGATACTAATGTCGAGTCTGTTGCATGAGGTCTTGTTTGAAAGGTTTGTTATATAAAATATAGTCCTGTATCCATGTGTGTCATAGCATGCCACCCTTTAGACTGTATGAGAGCATTCTGCTTAATTTGACTATGACCAGTCTTTAGTAGTGAAGTGATAGTTCTTATGCTGTGTCTACTGCAAGTGGACATAAATGTGTGCATTGTACTTGTATATCTGGGAACAACAACAACAAAAAGTCTAATTATAGTATGTCTTACTATTTTCAAAGGATAGTCTCAATACCTTCATGGTATTTGTGCCAAGCAAAGCTTACTAGCTGCTCTGTAGTGGTCCAATATTTTAAAAACAGATGAGTGAGGCATCAGTCTTCTCATTAAACCCTTGACAAAGGCGCATAGATGTGTTTTCTCAAAGTGGCTAACTTTGACCTTATAGAACTGTGGCCTTAAAACCACACAGCACATTTCCAAGTGCTTTTTAATGTCTTGATATGAGAAACCAACGTATAATCTCAGAGGCAACATTGTCACAGCTACATGGTTTTTACAGCAGCTTTTCAGGTCATTGTGTGACCCATATGCTGGTATGCACGATGTTTTGGATTCCCTTTTGTAGCTGTTCTTTGACTCTAATTCGTACTCTCAACTCTTGCAGGAGGGCAGGGGCCAGTCGGAGGACAACTCTAAGGAGGTGAGCAGCTGCCCTTCCCACGAGGCGCCCACTCGGGAGCAGCACAGGGCAGGGCAGGGTGGCGGCCCGGGGCTTTATAAGGTAGTGAAGACCGGCCCCTCTGGTCACAACATCAGAAGCTGCCCAAACCTTAGGGGTATCCCCATTGGAATGTTAGTACTTGGCAACAAGGTCAAGGCCATAGGCGAGGTACGCACTCACCCCAAATAATGCAATGTGTTTTTTGTGGCTGGAGCTAAATTATTCAGTCTGCTTAGATCAAGTAATGTACTATAAGTGATTTTTTTTTTTAGTAAGCTGGGCCTTGCCATCTAATCCCACCTTTTAAGTTCACATCAGCTGCTTCTGGGTGTGGGTGTGTGTTCTCTATCTTTCCACTTTTCGAGGTCATATCGACTTCTGTGACTGCAACAGTTTTGCGTGACTCACTAATTTCAATTTGTGTATGAATCCATTGTACTTTCAGGGTGTCATATTCTGCTGCCTTGAGCCTTCTTATTGAAAATCTGATCCCAAAGTCTCCTGGAGCCTTTCTGTGCCTTGACTCTACTATTCTTACACTAATAACAGCTCTGTTGGTATACTTTAAACTTCTTAATTATCTTTGATCTGTTGATTTGGAGCCTCTTTTATTGGGATATGACCTACCATTGGCTGCTGTGGTGTGTCATGCTGTTCAGTAGGTTCATGAGCTTGTGGTTGCCCTGTGTGGATCTGGGACATGCCTCCTGCACATACTAATACCGCCATCTGTCTGTTTTTCCACAATGAAAAAAATTTCTGGGAATTGAGAAAACACAACTTTATACATATACCTTTCAATAAAACACCCTTTTCTTAGAGTAAGTTTTCTTTTCTTTAATTTTAGCTACAGTTTTGTCCAGCAGTGTCTGACGGTGAACTAAATCAGTTCCATGTGATTGGCTGCTGTTAATTTTGTATGTGTCAGTCAAATGAGTTGAATGCTTGCATGTAAATGATCTTTTGTAGATGTGGTAATATACTGAATGTTAAGCAGGTGAATTTGGAAAATGTCTAAATGGCTAGTAAGGGCAGTAAGTGTGAGTATGGATAAAGAGCATTTTTTGTGCATCAGGTGGTCAACTCAGAGGGAACCTGGGTACAACTGGATAAGAACAGTGTGGTGGAGTTCTGTGAAAGTGATGAGGGCGAGGCATGGTCATTGGCCAGAGATCGTGGTGGAAACCAGTACCTTCGCCATGATGACGGTAAGCTACAGCTCAACCTGATCGTTTAATGAATAACAAACAGTGCTGTGCAACAGTCCTCGAGCCACCCATGATTTCTTTATTTATCACCAAAGAGGTCATAGCTTCAGTGATTTATTTAAACATATACAAACAAACAGTTTATACATATGTAATGAGGACCTTTTTTTTTCTTCACACCTGAGCCCTCTTAGACATTCAGTCTTAAAATTTCTTTAAGTACACTTTAGGAATGAAGGATTTTCCAAATTTCTTCTTTTGCCGCTTTTCATTCAGGTCTCTGACAAGTTGGTCATACAATGCCTCAGTAATGTTGACATCCAGGCTCTTTATACGACCTGTTGCTACTGAGTTTTAGTTCAGTTTTTGTCGTTTTGCATACCTCAGTGTTTTCTCCGTTTCTTTCTTAAGAAGCCACCCTTCTGTGGAGTCTATTTTTGATGTGACTTCAGTAAACAAGATCAGTTAAGTGAATGACCAGATGTATCTTTCAGGTTCCTTGTCAGGGTTTTGCTGGATTTTTTTTTTCTCTAAAAGTTTGGGTGCAATCCTTTTCTTATTTCAGTTACCACTCTTAAGCTTTAAGAGGTTTTTTTTTTTTTTTGTTTTTTTTTTTGTCTTTAATTTGTTGAGATTCAGAATTACTTTCAACACACCGCACACCATGCGAAGATACGCCAAGCTTTCATCTGATAGCTTTTTGTGAATCATCTTATTGGTGTAAAGCCACTATTTTGTCTGTCACACTGTTCAATTTGGCATTTTCAAGGTAGGACTAAGGAAAAAGATTATAAGAAAATCTGGCTGTTTGGAAGCCAAACATAAAAAAAACAAGGCCTGGCTCCAGACTTTGACTTGGTATTGAAAACTTCAACAAATATTGAGTAACTGAATAACAACTAAGTTGTGAGATAGAATGTTCTAATTTGCTTTTACAGAACAAACATTACTTGAGCATGCGAATCAGACCCCCCCTCCCAGCCCTTTTTCTGTGCAAGCTTTCAACAGACCCACAACTTCAAATGGAGCACAGGGCTTTGATTACGGCATCTCCAACAACAAAGGTGAGACTGACTAGGTGTAAAATTTATTAAAAGAAAAAGGTGCATGAACTTACACAATCTGCATGTCACCGTCTTCTATATTCATATAAACATATAGTTTATAGTTGGTTTTTTTTTTACTTTTCATATTTAACACCCCTGAGTCCTCGTGCCTTATAAAAAGGAATTTAAATGATGTTTTTATATTATTGACTCATACTTTATATAATTAGTTCCTGAATTCTGTCCGCTTTCAATATTTATTCATTATTCATACTAAATTACTTTTCTGTTTTTTTCACTGGTACACTACACATTTTATCTATAAAAATGGGTCTGAGAGATACAGGTGCTTCTCATGAACAGATATTAAAAGATGAACCGATTCTTGTAACCTTGACAATATATAGCAGCATCTCCATTAGAAACATGCGATCCAATATGAGTCAGTCAATCTCTTTGAGGTCATAGGCCTCGTCTGTCTCTGATCTGTCATCTCTTTTTGTTTATGCATGCTTTTGAGTGTTCGACTGCTGCTATTTCATGCCTAACATCTCTGCAGTGTCAGGCATGTGTCTGCGTGCATGGGCCAGTCAGTATCATTTGGCCTTCTGTGAGCTCTGTAGTTTGGTGCGAAAACTGGCTGAGCACCATTCTTGCCCTTGATTAAGTCTCCTAGGGAGAAAAAAAAAAAGTTTTTTAATCAATTTTATTCAAGCTATAATTTAGAATTGTAAACATCATGTTTCTTAATGTGTGCCACTCTGCCAGAATATCACTCTGATGCAGTGTCATTTTTTTTTTTCGATTTCTTTGCCTCACTTTACTTTAAATGAGAATGTGATCTCCTGAGTTACTTTTACACAAACATTGTTTACTTTTACACAAACAGCATATCCTACTGTTAAATCGTCCTGCTCCAGTGTAGAATCAGAATAAAAGTCATTACACTTGTGTGGAAGCCAGATGCAACAGCCACCACATTTTTACCACACTGATGATATTTGTAATGAAGATTATGATTGCTTTCAGTAGTCTACATTTAAATCTTCTGATGCTGGCAAGTATGAAGTCTTTCTGTAGGAATGTTTCCTGTTGAAAGTATTTTCATGCACAGCTTTAATTGGCTACTTGTGCAAAGCACTTATTGATGGTGGTTAAACCTGGAAGAAGTTAAGACTTTGTGACATGGACATATAAACACATTAGAGTTTTTTTTGTTGTAGTTGAAAAAACATTTGAGCTTTTAAACATCGTTTTCTGGTGTGGTTTGAGCAGACCACGTTAGGCACATTAGCTTGGTTGCATTTAGTCTTTAGCATTCATTTGCACTTTATGAGGAATGGTCAGTTTACACTGTTTTCACAAACAGTGCTTCAGCATTTAGTTATTAAACTTCATGAACAAAAGTGCCTGCATAGGTACTGTGACAATTAACACTTTTATATGAAGAATTTCTTACAGCATGCTGATAATCAAGATTTTTTTTTATTTTCATTTGCTTCCAAGATAACTGATCTTTTATGATGCGAGGCAGCATTATCAGTCGGTTTGTGCCAAATCTGCAGGAGGTTAGCCTATTCATGCTCTCACAGGCTTTAGTAATAATATTAATAATTTAGATAATCCCTAGAGATTCATAATTGTAGCCACAACCAAGTTATTCTGTTGTCCAAATGTAGATTTTTTTTTTAACATTTCTAATAAAATGTGGTTTTGAATGATACTCATCATGGAGAACTCTTAATTTTTTTTATTTTTTATTTTTTTAATAGAATGGTAAAAATGAACTGAGATGATTATGTGTAGTAGTGAAAACCAGGCCTGCCGTAAATTGGAAGCACTTTGTAGTTTTAGTTGGGAGTAAAACATTTCTCCATAGCTTCTGGATTCATAAAGATCCAGAGTACGCCTTAGCTCTCTATGCATTGGAGAATTACTAATTCCTGATTCCTTTAGTTTTGTTTTGTTTTTTTCATGTATACACGCAAGGTTTTATTTGTTTATTTTACTTTTTAGTCAAAGAATCAAACCAGAAGCATTTGTTCAACAAGGAGACTTTCAAGTCCCACCCAAGCTCTCATCCCACTTATCCTAAATCAATGTACAGGACTTGTAGAACCCTGGACACCCCATTTAGCTCCTCCCCTCCTGCACATCTCTTGTATTTTGGGAGATGTTTGAATGATAAATAATAAACCAGGTCACCTTCATCCCCTTTGGAGTCCGTAAACCATAGTTTAAGCTATAGTCTCTCCCCTTCCTCTGTCTCCATGTTTGCAGGTGACCGGTTGAGTGCCATACTGAATTCCATTCAGTCTGGGCCCTTCCTCTCAGCAGTTCCCTCCTCCTCCATATTTGAGCAAGCTGCCCAACCTCCCTCCTCCTCCTCCTCCTCCTCCTCCTCCTCCTCCCTTGTCCACAGTCCATTTGTGTTTGGACAATCCCCCTCCCAAGTGTCTCAGCCACAGCCACAGCTTCTGAGTAAGTCTGTCCTGCTTTCTGATGGCGCTTGTTTGCAAAGGCGTTGATCCTTTTCCTCCCCCAATTTTTTTTATTCTTAGTCTTTTGTTTTTTATAAGGTTTTTTTATGGGGTGGACAAAAGTGATAAATGACACATAACACTACAGTTATGTTCTAAAGCGCAGCAATATCCTGAACAAGCAGACATGTCTAATATTCAATGTTTGAATCTTGTTTGTACTAAAAAAAAAAAGAAGGACAAAAGCTGATAAGTGTGCTAAAAAGGGCAGACAGAAGTGCACTTTCTGTTAAAACAAGATTTAAAACTTAAATAGTTGGACTTTATAGCTTGGTGAAGTGGATATTTTTGCCATGCACTCAGATATTGGGCTGAGTTTCTTAGTTTTTTGTTTGCTGTGCTTGCTCTTGTTTAGCATGTCTTTACTGCATTTTTCATCTTTATTGCTGCTTTAAATTAAGATCCCCATCTTTCATCCCTGATTATCACCTCGTTTCATTTTCTGCCTTAACCAGCCTAAAACTTTTATTAAAAAAACAAAAACAAAAGTCATCAATGTGCTTTCGTATAGTTAATACCTTTTATATTGTCCACACTTACTTGTGAAAACAGCATTAGCAATAAACCAATGTTTTGACATTTGCACTTCAACTCGATAACTAAAATATTGAAGCATCAATATATAAAAACATTGTCTTCCAAGATAGTCCAAAATATCAGTTTGTTCTGTCTCTTATGTGGCATTTTTTGTCCATGTTTGTATTTTTCAGCATTACTTTATGTCTACATTCTTTATTTTTTATACTGTGCTGTGTGTTTGTTACAGAGCCCCGGAGGTATCATGAGAAAAATAAAGCAGTATTTTCTTAATAATTGAATAGTTTGCGTTCTTGATGCAGCATACTAATTTACTAGTAACTTATCCCTCTCCTTCTATAACTCATAAGTTGCATCTATAAAACCTCTTTTATAGGATAATTTTCTTCTTTGTCTCAAAATCATTATACTGACAGTTCAACTAAATGTTTTCTTTTCATCCTCAACAAAAAGAGGATGTACAAATTCCCAAAAATTAAGTATTTTTTTCTTCATCATACTTAAAGATCTCTGTAACGTCTCTTTCCATGTTTTGTAAGTGTTTCTTTACTTATGTGACATTCTCTACGTGTTGATCTCCCCGCCATCTTAACTTTTCCATTTCCTAGTTCACCCTCTTGACTTGACTCCATTGCTTCTTTGTGCTTTCTTTCTTTCTCTCTGTGGTTGCCTCCTTGCATTCCATGTCTTGCTCGTTTACCTGCTTCACTGTTTTCCGCTGTAGATGGTTCATCACGCAGACTTGCTTCTCGTGAGCGTGTGCACAAAAGCAGTGTGTCCGTGGCTGAGCATGGCACTGCTCTCTCATCTCTCGCTCTAAGGCAAAAGGGTGGGTAATCACAGAACTCATACCTCCCTCCGACTGAACAGAGGGTGGGTTGGAACTCAAGTAAAACACAGTCTTCTCTGCTGTGAATGAGGGGCTTTGTGTTTTAGATTGTGGTTTTGCTAACCTTCAAACTGGGGACCTCAGTAGGATCTGTCTGAGCTCATTCTTGAAATAAATGTCGCTTGAAACACAAGCTCTAAAACATTTTATACAGTGAGGAAAATAAGTATTTGAACACCCTGCTATTTTGCAAGTTTTCTCACTTTGAAATATGGAGGGGTCTGAAATTTTCATTGTAGGTGCATGTCCACTGTGAGAGACATAATAACAACAAAAAAAAAAAAAACTGAAATCACAATGTATGATTTTTTTAACAATTTATTTGTATGAAACAGCTGCAAAAAAGTATTTGAACGCCTGAGAAAATCAATATTAATATTTGGTACAGTAGCCTTTGTTTGCAATTACAGAGGTCAAACGTTTCCTGTAGTTTTTCAGCAGGTTTGCACACACTGCAGAAGCGATTTTGGCCCACTCCTCCACACAGATGTCCTCTAGATCAGTCAGGTTTCTGGGCTGTCGCTGAGAAACACGGAGTTTGAGCTCCCTCCAAA
>JBAMHW010000014.1:10784358-10807700 GCA_037177495.1 Rhadinocentrus ornatus | reverse complement strand
AACAGGTGCTTCTAATTTAGGATAATAAGTGGAGTGGAGGTGGACTTTTTAAAGGCGGACTAACAGGTCTTTGAGGGAATCAGTCAGAATTCTAGCTGATAGACTGCAGCTGTATCATACAAATAAATTGTTACAGAATCATACATTGTGATTTCAGGATTTTTTTTATTTTAAATTATGTCTCTCACAGTGGACATGCACCTACGATGAAAATTTCAGACCCCTCCATATTTCAAAGTGGGAAAACTTGCAAAATAGCAGGGTGTTTAAATACTTATTTTCCTCACTGTAAGTGAGTATAGTGTAGAGATTGACTTGTAGACATCTAAGGTTGTTTGCAGGTTACTACAGTAGTTGCTTGGTTTTTTATCAAAGCCCAAGGCTATATCCAGTTTGCAAGAATTGTCCCGAGACTGGTGTGAAATCCATCTTTCATCAGCACCTTCATGGTCCACCAGCTATCATTGTCCATATCAGTGTTTGTCTGGTAACAGACATGCTTGTGAAAAACACCTAGCTAATCAATTAGACATCAGTACAGTTCCCTTTTTAAAGAATGTTACCTTGGGGGCTTTAATTGTTTTTCTGCCCTTCTTTTCATTTTAATGTATTCTTTTACATTTGTTTTTCTGTCCAATATTGAGTTGCAGAGTTACAGTAACACTTTCACTCATCACCAGTAATACCCTCTTTATTAACTATGTTTGAATCATTCATTTTTAGGTGAACGAGGGAACTTAATGTCCAGTGCCCGGTCCATGTCTCCAGCCTCCAAACAACGTCAGGAGAATCGCTCACCCAAACAGGAGAGCCGTGGAAGCCGCTCCTCTGAGCAGGGTAGAGTCAAGACAAGTGAGGGAGGAATCTCAGCCAGTGAGGGCTTCATCCTCCGCTCAGACACAGCCAAGCTGAAGTCGGATTCTCACAGCCGCTCACACTCACCCAATCACAACACTCTGCAGGCTCTAAAGGCAGATGGTAGAACCTCAGGAATGCGGGCGGAGTCCCCAAATCCTGGATCTCGCTCCTCCTCTCCCAAGCAAAAAGTTGTATCCTCCTCAGGGAGATCTAGTCCCTCCAGCACTTGTTCTCAGCACTCATCTTCAACCCACCATGACAAAAACCTACCCACTAAAGTTAGCCCTTCTTCCAAAGCTCGGCTTGATCCTCCCAGAGAGAGATCCAAATCAGACTCGTACACCCTGGACCCAGACACACTCAGAAAAAAGAAGCTTCCCCTTACAGAGCCACTTAGGGGCAGATCTACCTCTCCTAAACCTAAAATCTCTCCTAAAGACCCAAATAATGCAGAAAACCGTGTTCCTTCCCCCCATGTTACCCAAGAGAACCTCCATAGTGAGGTAGTAGAAGTTTGTACGTCTAGCGCTCTCCTCTCTGAGGATGGAAATGATGAGAATGCGGAGGTCCACAATTCTGAAGAAGGCTCGTGTAAGGTGCACTTCAGCATTGGCAAAGCCCCTGTCAAAGAGGAAGTAGAGAGCCGCTCATCACCCAAAGTCAGCCGCAAAACCTCCAGTCGACACACACGACCCAAAAAGGACAAATCTGGGCCTTTATTTAAAAGTGACAGTACATCACGGCTCACAGAGCCTGCCAAACAGGCCATGTCACCCTCTGTGGCAGAATGCGCACGTGCAGTCTTTGCTGCATTTCTGTGGCATGAGGGTATTGTCCACGATGCCATGGCATGCTCTTCTTTCCTTAAGTTCAACCCAGACTTGACCAAAGAGCATGCCCCAATTCGTAACTCCCTGGGAGGACAGGGGGCAGAGGAGAAGGAAAGCAAGCTGAAGAACCGCCACTCCTTAGAGATTTCCTCTGCACTCAATATGTTTAACATTGCTCCACATGGCCCAGACATCTCCAAAATGGGCAGCATTAACAAAAACAAAGTATTATCAATGCTGAAGGAACCTCCACTGCCGGAGAAGTGTGAGGACGGAAAAGGAGAATCTGTTTCATATGAGATGACTTCTCATCCCTCTATGAGGGCAAAGTCTATTTTGCCATTAACATTACAGCATTTAGTAGCATTCTGGGAAGACATTTCGATGGCCACCATTAAGGCAGCAACCCAGAACATGATCTTCCCCAGTCCAGGGTCCAGTGCCATCTTAAAAAAGAAGGAGCATGAGAAAGACAGCAAAAAGTCAAAGAAAGAGAAAAAGAAAAGGGAGAAGGCAGAGGTGCGCCCAAGAGGGAATCTGTTTGGAGAGATGGCTCAGCTCGCCATGGGTGGACCAGAGAAAGACACCATCTGTGAACTGTGTGGGGAATCTCATCCTTACCCTGTTACATACCATATGAGACAGGCTCACCCAGGTGAGAATCCAGGGAACATGCTGTTGAGCTTCACAGAGCGCTTTGAAAGTTTTAACTTCCTTACTTTATCTGATGGCAGGTTGTGGCCGCTATGCTGGAGGCCAGGGCTACAACAGTATCGGCCACTTCTGTGGCGGTTGGGCTGGAAATTGCGGAGATGGAGGCATAGGAGGCAGCACCTGGTACCTGGTGTGCGATCGTTGTCGGGAGAAATACCTCAGAGAGAAACAGACTGCGGCCAGGGAAAAGGTAGCTATACTGTGAAAAGGCCTGAGTGCTTAAAAATTCAGTTTTCTTTTAGCAAAACATCTTTAAACTAATGCACTTTACATTTTTCCAGGTTAAGCAGTCAAGAAAGAAGCCGCTTCAGGTGAAGACCCCGCGGGCCCTACCCACTATGGAAGCGCACCAGGTGATTCGTGCGAACGCTTTGTTTCTGCTGTCCCTCAGCAGTGCAGCAGAGCCCAGCATGCTGTGCCACCACCCTACCCGGCCCCTTCATTCTCAGCTGCTTCCCAGCCTAAAGGAGGGAGTGTCCGAAGAACTCCCCAATAAAATGGGCTGCCTCTACCTACAGACATTAGCAAGGTAGTTAGAAGCCCAGTTCATTAAAACTGCTTTTTGTGGATTGGAAAACTTTATAACAATACAGATTGGCATGTTTTGAGTCTGATTATCTTCTTATGCTGAAGGCAACACACTGAAAACTTTGGGGCTTACCAAGATGACAACCTTTTTCAAGATGAGATGAGGTATTTGCGCTCAACATCTGTTCCTGCGCCATACATTTCTGTCACTCCTGACGCCTGCCCCAATGTGTTTGAGGAACCGGAGAGCAACATGAAATCAATGCCCCCCAGGTAACACTGTTTTAATTTGTTTTGCCTCCTTACTGTATTTAGAAAATAAGTAAACTGAGAGCATACAGTAAATAATCATCACAGATTTTCTCTTGGCATTACCCTGTACTGTTTTTACATCATACAGATATAAGATTGTCTATGTAAGTGTATTATTTTTACAGTTCAACCTCATCTTATCTTGGACAAAAGTGCCTTGACTTACTAAAACATTTTTAAATGACAACCAGCAGAAGCCAATAGAGGTTTTCAGAAGACAAGATTTGGATGTCTTTACCGATATTGTAGTTTGAGGTTAAATTACATTAAATTAAGTTTATTTCTATTTGCTTTGTTTTAGTCTTGAAACAAGTCCAATCACAGACAGTGATACTGCAAAGCGTACAGTGTTCCAAAGGTCTTACTCCGTTGTGGCATCCGAGTATGACAAGCAGCACTCACCTTCTCCAGCCCGAGTCAAAGCTGTACCCAGGCGTAGGGTTCATAGTGGAGATGCAGGTAATCTCTTAAGGAATTGGTGATTATTCCAGTGTGACATTTAGCATAATTTTTACAGTGAACTGCTTTGTTCTTCAAATAGAAGTGGGCTCTTCTCTGCTGCGCCACCCGTCTCCAGAGCTGTCTCGACTAATCTCGGCTCACGGCTCCCTCAGTAAGGGCGAGAGGAACTTCCAGTGGCCTGTCCTGGCTTTTGTTATCCAGCACCATGATCTAGAGGGCTTGGAGGTGGCTATGAAGCATGCACTTCGGAAGTCTGCCTGCAGGGTATTTGCCATGGAGGTATAGTGTCTTTGAATCTCAATGCTAACTCTTGCTTCAGTAATTGCTCATTTTACAGCTTTGCCTTCAGGCTATAAGCAGCAGTTAATTGGTTCGATATTTTGTGAATTTGGAACTTTACTTTCTAGTATGTTTTAATTTTCCTTGTACTGCATATAATGATGAGACAAAAAGACTAATAATTTTGATTGTGTTTTTATGTCTCTATCAGGCATTCAACTGGCTGCTGTGCAATGTGATCCAGACCACATCTCTGCATGACATTCTTTGGCATTTCGTAGCATCTCTCACCCCATCACCTTGCGAGCCTGAAGATGAAGAAGATGATGAGAACAAGGGGAACAAAGAAAATGTAGAGCAGGTGAAAATGGGTTACAGTTTTTTAACATTAAACTTGGTTCTACTCTGTCACATATCTAATGATAAACATCTACATACCACACAGGAAAGAGACCTTGGTGTTTGTGAACACCCTCTGTCAGACATTGTGATAGCTGGTGAGGCAGCTCATCCTCTCCCTCACACCTTCCACCGCCTCCTTCAGACCATCTCTGATCTCATGATGTCGCTACCCAGTGGCAGCTCGCTACAGCAGATGGCACTTAGGTAACGTTTCTGGTGAAATTATGCTACTTTACTGGAAAAATTCATATTTCTAAATTTCAGCTCCTTTTTTGTGTTTTCGCTTATTTCTAGGTACTTACATATTTATTGACAGAAATGCAATAATTATGACTCTTTTAGGTGCTGGAGTCTCAAGTTCAAGCAGTCTGACCACCAGTTCCTCCACCAGAGCAACGTTTTCCATCACATTAACAACATCTTGTCCAAGTCAGATGATGGAGACAGTGAGGAGAGCTTCAACATCAGTGTGCAGTCTGGCTACGAAGCAATGAGCCAGGCAAGAGAACAACCACTTATTAAACAAAGATTTTACTTTATTTACAAGTCTGCACCAGACCTGAAATCTGCTGGTCACCACAGCCTGAGTTTGCGCTCGGCTCTTGTTTTCACTCCTTGGTTGTGCCTGATTCTGATTCAGATGCATGTGTGTTTTATAGGATCTCTGCCTGGTAACCTGTTTGAAGGACCTGACCAGTGTAGTAGACATCAAGACGTCCAGTCGTCCCGCCATGATCGGCAGCCTAACAGATGGCTCCACTGAGACCTTCTGGGAGTCTGGAGATGAGGACAAGAACAAAACCAAGAGCATCACCATCAGCTGTGTGAAAGGCATAAATGCGACCAAGTTGTCTGTTCATGTGGACAACTCCAGAGACATTGGGGTAAGGAACACAGGATATCAGGCACTTACATGGGCTGATAGGCTGTTTGTGATAAGGCTTTAGTGCTATTGATAATGATAATAATACTAATACATTTTGTTTGTTTGTTCCATCTACCTATAGAACAAAGTCACAGCAGTGACATTCCTGTGTGGGAAGGCAATAGAAGACCTCTGCAGAATCAAGCAGGTAGGAGGTTTCTTTGGCTACATAACGACTCTGGAATAAAGGGTCATCTGGAATAGTTAGTGTGTGTCAAACAACACCTTTTTGCTTTTCCATTGGAGGTTGACCTCGACTCTCGTCACATGGGCTGGGTGACAAGTGAGCTTCCTGGAGGAGATCATCATGTGATCAAGGTAGAACTGAAAGGTCCTGAAAACACCCTGAGGGTGCGTCAGGTGAAGGTTCTCGGTTGGAAAGAGGGTGAGAGCATCAAGATACCTGGGCAAATCTCAGCCAGCATGGCCCAGCAGAAGAACTGTGAAGCTGAGACTCTTAGAGTTTTCCGCCTCATCACCTCACAGGTCATTCAAACTGTGTCATGTCATTGAGTTATGATTATTATTTCTTTGCAGATGATACATCTGGGTGAAAATTGCAGTTCTGTTTTGAATAACTTTTTGTTTAAATTCAGGTTTTTGGAAAATTGATATGTGGAGATGCAGAGCCAACTCCAGAGCAGGAGGAGAAAAACCTGCTTTCATCACCAGAAGGAGAGGACAAGGTCAGTATTCTAACAATTTAACTGTGTGACTCATATTTGGAAACTTTTATCATAATGTTTCATCAATGTTTTATCTTTTTAATTTCTGTTAACAGGTGCCATCTGATGCTGATCTCAAAGAACACATGGTGGGAATCATTTTCAGCAGAAGCAAGCTCACCAACCTGCAGAAACAGGTAAATGCTACTGTTAAACCACTACAACCAAAATCAGGAAAGAATGTCAACCTCTGCAATACAATCTAATTGATGTTTTTTTATGTCAAGGTGTGTGCACACATTGTCCAGGCCATCCGTATGGAGGCCACGCGTGTAAGAGAGGAGTGGGAACACGCAATCTCCAGCAAGGAGAATGCGAACTCTCAGCCCAGTGATGATGATGCTTCCTCGGATGCCTACTGCTTTGAGCTCCTCTCCATGGTTCTGGCTTTGAGTGGCTCCAATGTTGGCCGACAGTACTTAGCTCAGCAGCTCACGCTCATGCAAGACCTGTTTTCTCTGCTGCACACTGCTTCCCCGAGAGTACAGAGACAGGTAGGAGAGAATTTCAGCAGACACATAATTAGGAGTTAAGCCTCAAGCTTTTTAGTGTTTTCATGTGGCCTGGGGAGCTTTGTTGCTGGTGTAAAAAGACAAATAATGACATTGTGGATATCTATTTAGTCATAAAATATAAGTGCATTAATATATTGCTTGCAGCCACCATCTGGCAGTAAATTGAGTTTAATGGGCTGGTCATTACATTACAGATGTGTTTGCATACATGCATGTAGTTTAGAACTACTCTCAAATAACACTTTCAATTATTTTTTTTCTGTAAAGTTTAGAAAATCACCCACTGGGTCTGTTGAAAGTTTAATGTTTAACCCTATGACCCTTTTTTTCTTTTTAGGTAACATCACTACTTCGACGTGTGCTACCAGAGGTGACCCCTGTGCGTCTTGCCAGCATCATTGGAGTGAAGGCGCTGCCACCAGCAGACATCAGTGACATCATTCACTCCACAGAGAAGGGTGACTGGAATAAACTGGGCATCCTTGATATGTTTCTGGGCTGCATCGCAAAAGCCCTCACAGTGCAGCTGAAAGCCAAAGGCACCACTATCTCTGGCACAGCTGGCATGGCTGCAGGAAAAGGCGTCACAACTGTCACACTGCCCATGATCTTCAACTCCAGGTGAGTATCCTTCTGGGTAATTCCATGTAAGACACAATTTTACTCAAAAATGTTTTGTGGAAAATGACAGTTTCTTTCATTTTTATGGGTCCAACCCCATTCATTTTTTCTTTTGTATCAGCTACATTCGCAGAGGTGAGAGCCATTGGTGGATGAAAGGCTCCACACCTCCACAGATTGCAGAAATCATCATAAAGCTGGTTAAAGACATGGCAGCTGTGAGTCTATAGTGTTTTATGTCATTCCATATGTGATGTTGTTGTGGGAATAGTGCCACTAACACAGTTATGTGTCATTTAAAGGGTCATCTTTCGGATGCCTGGTCAAGAGTCACCAAAAATGCAATAGCTGAGACCATCATAGCCCTCACTAAAATGGAGGAAGAGCATCGATCTCCTGTGCGCTGTATTGCAACAACAAGGGTATGAAAATTGTCTCAAAATAAACAGGTCATGCATTAGTGTTTAGAAGTTCTTACTATTTATTATTCTTTTTAAATACATACTGTTTTACCCTTAGCTGTGGCTGGCCTTGGCGTCACTGTGTGTGCTGGACCAGGATCATGTGGACAGACTGTCCTCTGGTCGCTGGATGGGCAAAGATGGACAGCAGAAGCAGATGGTAAAAGCTGGATGCGTAGCTAAGCGCTATCCTGTTTAAAACTGACTGACAGAGTATAAAACACACCATAATTTATTCCTTCCTCTCCTACCCACAGCCTATGTGCGACAATCATGACGATGGTGAGACAGCAGCCATCATCCTCTGTAACATATGTGGCAACCTTTGCACTGACTGTGATCGATTCCTCCATCTGCACCGACGAACACGCTCTCACCAGAGACAGGTTAGATTTAGGTATTAAGTTAGAGGTTCACCTGAACATAAATAATCAGAAACAGTTAATGAAAATAATTATTTTAGAACAGAATGTTCCCCCTCTCCTAAGAAGTCAGTTGAGCCACTGTGGAGACCCAGGTTTTTCCCTTTAGTGTGTTTTAACCTTATATTTATACCTGCTTTAGGTGTTTAAGGAGGAAGAAGAGGCTATAAAGGTGGATCTCCATGAAGGTTGCGGGAGGACAAAGCTCTTTTGGCTCATGGCGCTAGCCGACTCAAAGACAATGAAGGCAATGGTGGAGTTTAGAGAGCACACAGGTAAAGGCAAAAAACATACCAGTCTGATAAATTTAGGTAACGCTTAATATCTTTATGCCACTAAGTAAATGAGAAGAAATGACGATTAACTTCCTCAAACTTTCCCTCAAACCCATGTATTCCTGTTCTGACCCACTAAATATGTCTTCAGGTAAACCAGCATCCAGCAGCTCAGATGCCTGCAGGTTCTGCGGTACAAGGAATGGAACGGAGTTGTCTGCAGTGGGAAGCGTCTGCTCAGACCCAGACTGTCAGGTAGCAAACCATAAATGCAGGCAGGTTGATCAATTTCGGCAAAACTGTGTCCCAGCTTCATCCTTTCATTTTGGATGAGAAAGTCCAACTAGAAATAGATCTCCTAAAATTGATATATTGTCCCAAATGCTATATAAACAGATCAAATATAGATAATAGGGTGCTTAATCAGTTTCATTAACTATTCAGTATATATTTCTGCTTTTCTGAGTGGAGACTTTTTCATTGAATATTTGGATACTTTACAAGATGAGAATGGATTCTACCCTTCATAAACTTAAGTGTCACTAAAATAATTATGTTGACAAACGAAGGATTAACTTTTGTTTACCCACTTCAGCCAGCTGAAAAGAAACCTACACAGGATGCCTGTTAAGCAGTATGGAGTTGCATAGTATATAAAACACCTACGTAAGCATTTGTAAATAAAATGACTTATGTTGTACTGTAGTTTCAAACCAATCTCTGTTTCCTTTTATATCATCTGTCCTAGGAATATGCTAAGCTGGCGTGCAGTAAGACCCATTCCTGTGGACACCCTTGTGGAGGAGTCAAGAATGAGGAGAGCTGCCTGCCATGTCTGCATGGCTGTGATAAGAACACCGGCTGTCTGAAACAAGATGCAGATGACATGTGTATGATCTGTTTCACAGAAGCCCTCTCTGCTGCTCCTGCTGTACAGGTAGTTAACCATACATGTTATTTCATTAACAGATGAATTTCTAGGTTTTAAATCTGCTATCTTTTAATGCTATATTGTTGAATTTGTTTCCAGCTGGACTGCACTCATGTGTTTCATCTTCAGTGCACTCGTCGTGTTCTTGAAAACCGCTGGCTAGGGCCCCGAATCACATTTGGGTTCATGTTGTGTCCTATTTGCAAGGTGGGATATTATCTAAGCCTCTCTGGAATCGCCTCCGCTCAGAAAGGGGTTGAAAACTGTTTAATTGAGCACAATTCTGGTTAATTGGCATTCAGTGACTTCTTTATTCAGTGTCATCTTTGTCATGCATGCAGTTAACTCAGAAAAAATACTTAATGTTAATATTGACTGGTTTACTTGCATCTTCTGTTTGCAGAACAAGATCAATCACTCTGTGATCAAAGACCTGCTTGACCCCATTAAGGAGCTGTATGAGGATGTGAGGAGAAAGGCTCTGATGAGGCTTGAGTATGAGGGTCTCCACAAGAGCGAGGCAATAACAACACCAGGAGCACGCTTCCACAATGACCCTGCAGGCTTTGCCATGAATAGATATGCGTACTATGTCTGCTACAAATGCAAGAAGGTGCCAGATGAGTTAGATGCAGGATATTTTTTGCTTTGACTGCTGGAAATGGATAGAAAATTAACAATCCCCTTTTTATAGGCGTATTTTGGAGGAGAGGCTCGCTGTGATGCAGAAGCTGGACAGGGTGATGACTATGACCCCAGTGAACTTATTTGTGGAGCATGCTCAGATGTCTCTAGGGCCCAGGTAGGTGCATGATACCTATGAGGATACGGCAACCCTTCCATGTCTAATTTAATTGTAAACAGCCATTGGTTAAGTTAGCTTAGCATATAGACTTAAAGGTAGGAAGCGATTAACCTTGCTTTGTCCAAAAGTAAATGCATATAACTTTGTTTCTATAGTTCACTTATAATGGTCATGATTTCTATCAACAATATTGACATGAACCTGTTCTATTCTGTGTTTTTCTTTCAGATGTGTTCCAAGCATGGCACGGATTTTCTTGAGTACAAATGCCGGTACTGCTGCTCTGTGGCTGTTTTCTTCTGCTTTGGCACGACACACTTCTGTAATGCCTGTCACGATGACTTCCAGAGGATGACCAGTGTCCCCAAAGAGGAACTGCCCCACTGTCCTGCAGGTGATAGACTATTCTTGTTCAAGAAAAGTAATGCTGTTGAATTACTTTAATCCAGACTGTAGCGACTTTAGAACATTATTGAGACCGTTATGGAGCCTTAATCTAATGTTTGAATATATGCATACCAAAATCAATCAAGTTTTATTCTATATGCATTTCTTTATTTTGTCCTTTAAATAAACTGATTTAGCAGTGAGAATAAGGTAATATAATCTTTGCTGTCTCTGCCACAGGACCGAAAGGCAAGCAGCTGGAAGGCACTGAATGTCCTTTGCATGTGGTCCACCCACCGACTGGGGAAGAGTTTGCTTTGGGTTGTGGGGTGTGCAGGAATGCCCACACCTTCTAATCGGCAAGAGACTTCTAACTAAAAACCAGATTGTCTACTGTGATTTCTGGCGGCTGATGCTGCTACTAAAGCTCAGCGGAGAAACTTGACTCTTGCACTGTCAAGTCTCCTGGGGGCCGGACCAGGTTTCTGCTCTACGTCAAGAGTCCTCAGGTCTGCTCCTTTACCCCAACATCAGTATCCAGGCTCTGCCATTAAAACAAGCCCTAGTTCCTTTGGATTCAGAGTAATCTGAATGGGGGAAAAAAAGAGAACAATTTAAAAAGTAAAAGAAGAAAAAAAGAACATAACTTGTGACATGTTTGCATGCGGCCGTAGTATTCCCTCGGCTTCTATAGACGTTGCACACTTCCCAATCACAGAAGCGTAACAATACAAGATTAAACAATGAAATCAAATAAATTTGCTTAAAGGCAAATGTGGATGAAAGTGGGTTTAAAAATAAAAGAAGAAGAAAAAAAAAGGAACGGGACATATTTCCAGCTTCCTAACTGAATCTAAAATATTGTTGTATGTATTTTTCTTTTTTCGTAATCTTGTACAGTATTCTCCACTGTCAAGTGCATCATGGGTTGACGGACAAAAAAAGAAAAAAAAAGATGTTGAATAAGACTGTTAAGAATATTTGGGAGGAAATAGTTTATGATTTATCTAATCTTGTATATAATGATATTATTCAAATAGCTGTATTCCGAAAATTGCTCTCTTTACTTCAGTTTTGTTTATTATTCTGGGTTATGTTTTGAGCCAGAACTTTTAATGAAGTGCAATACTGGGTGTGCCTCCTATTTTGCAGTTGTTTAACCTATGGAATGTATGTCAAATAAAGCCACTGTACATTTTTATACAGTAGACGGTCCTGATTTACCCCCTTCAAGTGTTAGTTTTCATCTGTTGTCTGGAAATTAGGAGGATCCTTACATCTGCAGTGAATGATGATGGATGTAAATCCTGTTTATAGCTCTGATTAATAAATGAAACACCAAAATCCTACAGAATACAAAAATGAAAAACAATTAATAAAAAAAAGAGTTAATACACCTGAATGATTTGAAGGGCCAGTCTTCACGCCAAATAAAATTGTGCACCTGTTATGCTTTTTCCTAGTGGGAGGCAAGGAGTTCGGGGGTGAAAGGAACAGTGTTGGGGTGGGGGAAACAGCTGCTGTTAAATAAAAAGCTTAATACTTGTGAATTTGCTCTGTAATATCTGTGGTGGATGGAGTTGAATGGTAATAAACCAGATTCTCTGTTTCACAAAGTATACATTGTGTCATCTGTGAATGAGTGCTGATATAGTTACATGATTTATATTATAGAGTACCAATCTGGTAGTGTATACTGTACGTGCCTGTGCATATCGGAGCAGGAAAATGAAAAGATGCATTACGCGTAGCATTTCTCATGGAACAGAATTGGGGTTTTTTTCCACATTGTCCCACAGCACGTACTATAGTAATTAATTTTGTGTTATTGGAAGTGAATTATGCCGTAGGTGCTGCACACAATATGGGTTAGGAGTGAGTCATACTTTATAGAAAATTAAATGTAAATTATCTTTTTTCCACTTGCCTTTTTATATGTTCTTATTAATATTACCAAATTAATACAATGAGAATATTTTCTGTGAAGTTATTATTGGAGAGAAAAATTACGACAATCTTCAAAGATCGGGATAAAAAATTTGTATCAAAATTCTTACGGGGGAAATATGCTATGTTTTTACTGTGGTGTGAGTCACATGAAACACAAACGATCTTTACCAACAGCCATTTCACATTGCACTTCCCATGATGCACTGCTGCTGTCAAAACAACTCTTCGCCATTTCAGCTTTGGGGGGGCTGCAGTAACTCTCTGGAAGGAATTGGGTCAACCCAGCGGAGGTAGCTGTTTCTTCATTGAAAGCGTTTCTGTCTCATTTCCTATCATCGGACGGCTTGGTAGTAGTTCTCCGATGCGTGTTATTTGGTTGGTGCGAATGAGATTTTTCTGCGTGGGACCGGGCTGAAGTGTGAAGTTGGTACTCGGATTTTCCTGCTAACAGCTAGTGAGCTAGCTGTGTGTGTAAACAACAACAAGGTAGGAGGCTTGGCTGAGTTGGTTTAATGAGTATGTCTCTCTGTGTCGACCATGATGTTAATACATTACTTATTATACGAATAATGTGCCATATGTAGGCAGATACAGCCAGCGTTGCTTGAACGGTAGATGTACACTTGATGTCAAACAAGCTAACACAAACTTGTTACTGTCGTTGCATTAATGAAGTTAGCCAAAATAAAAACATTTCACTTTGTGTTCGGTTATTTTACTAATATATCTATAAGAAAGGTGACAGTTGATCAGAGCTAGTCTTTTTTTTAATCGATCATTTTATTTGATTATAACAAGCTAACAAACAACGAATAAATAAAAATGCGTTCTATGGATTCGTAATTTTTTTTTTTATAAGCGGGACTTTTTTTTTTTTTTTTTTAAATAAAAAAAAATCCTAATTGGAGTGCGTGGAAATGCATACGTGCTAAACGTGCAGGCGCTTAATAGCAAGGCTGTTTATCTTCTTATTGATCCTCATTTGCTTCGATCGCATTTTTGTAGTTTAAGAAAGTTGTCAAACTTACTACTACTGTGCACAACGATGTCTTAATACCCCCCTAGCTTGGTTAAACGTGTATATACACATTTATATATCACTTGGCACTTTATAAACGTGAATGCGTTGACAGAGGAGGATAACACTATTTAACTATTTAAAAGGACATTAACATGGAATAAAGCAAAATATAAAAGATTTACAACACTTGTGCAAGCAATTTGCAAATTGCTGTAAAGATGTTAACAAAAATTTTATCCAAACAAAGTCAGAATAAAAACTGAAGGGGTTAAAAGTATGTAAAATATAGAAATATGTGTTAAAACAAGTAATACATTAAAATACAAGTTCATTTAAAATAAGTTCAGCCAAATATTGAGTTTTAATCTTGATACTAAAAACTGAAGAGGATTTTCAGCATCCTGTCACCATACTAGAATCTAGTTTCTCAGGAGATATACTTGAAAGCAAAAAACCTCTGCAGGGTTTTGCTTTAAAAACTGCCTTATACTTTAGCCCAGGAACGTCCGGTCGAAATGGCAGCAAAACACACAACAATGACAGACTAAAGCTTTGTTCAAATGGAAAGAAGATGATGCTATGAAGAGGAAAAAATTAGGTCTGAGAAGCATTAACATACCTTAAAGTGTAACTGCTGTTTGAATGCAGTGACTTGTGGGATAAACAACATAATTTGGTCCTAAACTTTATGTATCAGTATAATACAAGTATTTTATGTTTGCTTTGCAGGATGAAGCGGATGAAAGGAGGAGAGGAGAGCAGCAATGGTTGCTCCAGTGAAAGCCCACCTGAAGCTTGCAAGAAGGTGCGGAAGCAGACGAGCGTGGTGTCAGAGGCAGTAGCGGCCAGGGAGTCACCATACTGTGACTGGTCAATGCTGCCCCAGGAGCTCTTGCTCAACATCTTCCAGTACCTTCCACTGCTTGATCGGGCTTATGCCTCTCAGGTGTGCCGCGGGTGGAATGAGGCTTTCCACATGCCTGAGCTGTGGAGATGCTTTGAGTTTGAGCTTAATCAGCCAGCTAGCTCTTACCTGAAAGCCACACATCCAGACCTCATCAAGCAGATCATAAAGAGGCACTCCAACCACCTGCAGTATGTCAGCTTCAAGGTAGGAATGAAATATTTGTTGTGTCTGTGTTATAAGCAGCATGGTGATTCAGGGCTCAAATTTATTTAATTTAAAAATCTCTTCTGGTTTAAAAATGTTTTTTGTTTTTTTTGTTTATCTTCCTTAAATGATATTCAGCCTTTGTTTTTGCTTGTCAGGTGGACAGTAGTACAGAGTCTGCAGAGGCAGCATGTGACATCCTTTCACAGTTGGTGAATTGCTCTCTGAAGACCTTGGGACTCATATCTACTGCCCGGCCCAGTTTTATGGAGGTTCCAAAGGTATAATTACAAGAACAAGCATAGTCTGGATATTAACTGTTTCCTTTCTTGAGATTTGTAAACAAGGTCAAAGGAAAACTTACTTTTTGAGGCCACATTCTTTTTTTATGATGTGTTAATGCATTTACTCTGTGGTCTTCTCAAAGAATAGAATGTGTAGCTAATGGGGTAGCTTTTGCATTCTCATGTTATCTACAGAAGAAGCTAATAAGCAATGTCTGCTCTCACGCAGAGACAAGGTCAGATTTACTTTAACCAGCCTCAAAAGGACACATGATTAGCAAAAAGACTATTTTGTCTTTCTCAGTGCACACTGAGATCTTTTAGGATCTCTCTTTAAAATCTCACTGACCTGGAAAACTTGCTCCTTCATGTTAGCTAAAGCTTTAAATGCTGACTTAATAGAAGCCTGCAACTTTGCTTGTAGATGTGGTCAGCCTTGGTGATTGGAAATACACTTGTTTTTTTTTTAGTTTGTTTAAGGACAACATTACACTCCCTCTGCTCAGCCTGTTTTGGTGACTCATGCATTGAATAGGTGGCAATCCAACTGAAGTATATAGTTTGTTGTAAAGTCAGCAGCCAATCCTTTTAGGGAGCCATGCCTGAATGCTTAGTATCACTATCTGTTTTAATGTGGGCAGTTTTTATGTTAGTAGGTGTGTAGGTAGTTATTAACTTGATAAGGTGTCCCCCTCACAATGGGCACAAATAAAAACATCATTCTTAACATTTTCAACTGTTTGCCACATCTTAGGGGCAAAATGTCTCTAATCTAAGGTCATTAAAAGGGCTTGGTCTTAAAAAAAAAAAGAATAAAAGAAAATTTGAAACGATCTTTGTTCTAACCCAGTGTCATGTTTTTCTTCCCGCAGTCTCATTTTATCTCAGCTCTAACTGTGGTGTTTGTCAACTCTAAATCACTATCTTCACTGAAGATTGATGACACACCAGTTGATGATCCATCTCTGAAGGTGCTGGTGGCTAACAACAGCGACACACTAAAACTGTTGAAGATGAGCAGCTGCCCTCATGTCTCCCCTGCCGGTACAGAGAGATTTATGCACATATTTGAGTGCTGAAGGTTTGAGGAGGCAGCTTTCTCATGCTTTTGTCTTTTTAGATGTTGATCAATACAAACAGGAAAATAATTTCAAGTCATGCCTATTTATGACTTTGGTTGAATGTTTTCTATTTTAAGTCACAAGACTGTTTTCCATTCAGTCTAATTTTTTTCCTGCTGCCAAACAATGTTGTGATTTCATACTGTGGGTTTATATTATAAATGAGCTGTTATGTGGTTTGTAATTTTCAGCTAAGATAATTATTGCTGATTCAACTGCAGCTTTCCAGGCAAATACAGTGAAGTTTGTACTTGGGCTAAAATTAAAACTCGGTTTAACAATCTGTTGCATTAAAAATAAACAATGTGTTTCTGTTTTTTAGGGATCCTGTGTGTAGCAGACCAGTGTCATGGGCTGAGAGAACTGGCGCTGAACTACCACCTCCTCAGTGATGAACTCCTGTTGGCCCTCTCTTCAGAAAAGCATGTCCACCTGGAACACCTTCGTATTGATGTGGTGAGCGAGAACCCAGGCCAGCACTTTCACACCATCAAAAAGAGCAGCTGGGACGCCATGATGCGGCACTCTCCCAAATTCAACCTGGTCATGTACTTCTTCCTCTATGAGGATGAGTTTGGCCCTTTTTTCAACGAGGAAATCCCCGTCACGCACCTCTACTTCGGCCGCTCGGTCAGCAAGGAGGTCTTGGGCCGTGTCGGCCTCCACTGCCCTCGTCTGGTGGAGCTGGTTGTGTGCGCCAATGGCCTACGCCCTCTTGACGAGGAGTTAATCCGCATCGCGAAACACTGCACTCAACTGTCAGCCATCGGCCTGGGCGAGTGTGAGGTGTCCTGCAGCGCGTTTGTGGAGTTTGTTAAAATGTGTGGCAGAAGGCTCTCCCAGCTGTCCATCATGGAGGAGGTGCTGATACCAGATCATAAATACTCCCTGGATGAGATTCACTGGGAGGTGTCGAAGCACCTGGGCAGGGTCTGGTTCCCAGACATGATGCCAACCTGGTAGATGAAACCCAGAGCACAGAGCTCAGCATGTCCAAGTATGTGGTGTGGACTATTCATGATCACCATGTTTGCATTGATAAGCCTTTAAATGCTCAGCTGTAGTGAAATGTTTGGTGCCAACATGGTGAGCATAAACTCTGAGCTCCTATTTGGAGTAAAAAGCAGACATAATGTGGCATCCGACTTTTATACAAAACCATTACAATCCCTCCCTATTGCTGACAACATGGACTGTGGAAACGTGCTTCACCTAATCTAGAGACAAAACAATGCTATCTAGTTTCATCCTCACATTTGAGCAGTTGGAAATAAGCAATGTTTTTTATAACAATGAGTCATATGGACATTGTAGCTTGATTGTGATAGTTTGTTTTAGCAGACATGCCAGAGTGTCTGTATATGTATGCACGTGTATGCATATGTTTCAATAATTTTCTTTCTTTCTCTTTTGTGTCATTGTGGAGTAAATTAGGACATTTAGGTGCACATTTGCATGTTAGACTACCACTTGGCCTACTTGCTCCACTCTAAAACAGAAGCCCCGCACTCACAATATGGCTTTGGATGCAATGGCTGTAATATTAGTTGTATATAGGAAGTGACAGAGGGTGATTTGTTAAGTGGGAGTGTTTAATCTGCAAGGAGTGGCTGGGCCCTACACCTCATGTTTTAAACGCGAGCAGCGGGGAGCGTCGAGCTTGTTCTGCTCACCTGAGCTCAATCATGCATCACAAAGTCATTGTAGGAAATGTCAGAGGTTGGCGGAGAGAAGCAGAAATGTGTATATATGTTTCAATATTTGTGATGTGAAGGTGTACAGTATTGATTAATATAACGACTTTTATTTTTTTCCAAGTTATACCATTTTTTCTTGGTGTCCTGCTTCCTTCATATTGGCTTGACATACTATTTTCTTGTTGGTGAAAAGAAGGTTGAAGATTTCCTATGCACCTTACATGAAAACCAAATGATAGTCAGGACAAACCAAAGTCCTAATGGCCAAATAAATAAAAAAATTCACATTATTATTTATACTGTACTGGAGGTCTGCTGAAGCATATATCAAGAGCAGTATATTAAAGTAAAAAGCTATTACTGAGGAAAAACTAATTATTCTGTGTATATACAGATATATGTGGAGGAGTGTCTGGACTGGGAGGCCCACACTGTGCTGAGATTGCTTTGCAATCGTACAGCAATACAGGAGACAGTGCATCTATTAGCTTACAATGCACACTGGGAGCACAGAATTCTCCCTATGTCTCTCAGGTGCAATAAATAAATATATTTCCAATATAGGTTTCAGTTGTATGTTCTATTTGCCTGTTGAAGCTCTAAATCCTCTGCAAATACGTACCTGCCCTCTTTTCAGCTCTGCATTGTGTTATGTCGTTTAGAGCGTGCTGTTCATTATGAACACAGCTCTCTGCTCCTGTCCCACACATTCATTCATTTCAATAGAAACATGGCAAGTCAGATGGGTGAAACTAACTTTTTTTTCCTTTAAGAAGGAAGTCAAATGCATCTGTATATAAAAACGCTGTGTGTTTATTATGAATAGAAATGTACTTATTTCGGTATTTCACCCTCTGCCGGGGTTTGACGTTTGCTTAACGATCAGCTCGTGTCTTTTATAAAACCAGAGTGCGAGTTATCCTTTACTAGATGGATCTTTTTCATACCGTAGACACTAGAAAAGTAGCTTAACTTATTGGTATGGCGACTGACATTTGGATTTAATTTAGTTTTTTTAATTAAATGGGAAGCAGCGCTGCACCAAGTTCTATTTTTTTAAGGCATGTTTGCCTCTTGTCATCATGGTTTTGTTGCATACAGAAGGTCCAAAATCCATTACCACAATTAAATTTTTTTCCCCACACAGTGAAATGCTACACCTGAGTGAATGTCAGAAATTGGAAGTCTTCAGATCTGAATCCTGACTTTTATGAAATTTAAGAAAAAAAAATATGACTTTAAACTGAGATATACTTGTAAAATAGCTTGGATAACAATCTGCAAAGACAAGGAAAAATGGTTAAAGAGCACTTTAAGTGTGCAGTCGTTTTTAGATTTACGTTCAAACCTTTTGACTTATGTCTGTATATGTTATTGAGAGCTACTGCGTTTAAGTGGTATCGTTTGTCAAAACATGTATATTCATAAAGTTATTGATAGTACACAAATTTTAAGACAGTTTGTTTGGATGTGTACAAAGTAAATGTAGACTGCTTTATTGCATTTTATCCAAGGTGTAGTTCAAGTAGACTAAAACAGACATGAGGTGCAAATATGTCTAAGTATTATTGGACAGAATGAGTCTCTTATGATCATATTCATATTATTGTTCTGACTAAACTAGGTACCTGTGCTGTCTGTGTTTATGTCAACGGTACAGTAACATATCATCTGATTAGTTTCTGAATTTGTGCAGTGGCTCTAAAGTGATTCGCTTCACTTACCTTTACTGATAGTGCATTTGATTTTCCTGTCTTCATCTGAATATTCAGCTGCATCAGTAAAACGTGTTTTACGTAACAAATGCACCGAGGGAAAATTATTTATCATCTTAAATATTCTTATTGTCAGTAATTGTTTTAATCTTCTTTGTTTAGAGAGTACTCTAGTAAGTTTATTCAGAATAAATTGGTGTTGACGATGCTGTCCTTTAGTTTTGCTGCTGTATGGAGAAAAGAAAAAAAACTGTCTACTTTGCTTTACAGGTCACCTGTCTTTAATTTAAAATGATTGTTTTGGACATGTAATCTCATACTGAAATAAAATTTGTGAATGTACTCTTTGCTTTTTTTCATTTAATTAATTTATAACCCATAAAATGTGTAAATTCCAAAAATATAAGAACTGGATAAAAAGATACAAACGCAAAGATCTGATTTCAAAACATTTTTATAGCTAAATGTGAACTAAAACAAAGATTTTTGAAAATATGTATCCAGACCAGAAATGCAAATAGTCTGAGACAATTTTGTAGACTACTTAGATGATCCTGTGTTTGTAGTATTGGTACTATAAGAACACCTGAAAACACCTGAGGTGACCTAAACTGCTGCAGGTAATGGAAACCAACCTTACGCAAGAATAAAGAATAATCAGACTTCCTACCTCCAAGGAATCTGATGGATCCAGACATAGATTAGTTAAAAAAATAAAAATTGGGGTATTTGTAAACTATAAAGAATGACTAATTTCAATAAATTATAAAAACACAAACAAAAAAGGTCAGTTTGCAGCAAAACTGTAGGAGCGAGGAAGACTACAAGCAAGCAAACATGAATGTAAAGAATAAAAAAAGGAAATGCTTGTCATTAATTGGCTAATGAAGATCATGTGATATGATAAACAGAACAGCTAACCTTGTGGAAGTGGGACGATTTGTCATTAATGTTCATGGTTTGGAAGCAAACAACAGCCAGGCTTGAAATTATTCTTAAATACTGTTTGAAGTTAGTAAACTCATTATCTCAAGACAGCAAAGTTTGTCTTCTTGTAATAATTAATTATTAGGAAAACAAAGAGGAGTTTATTACGTTTATCAGACATCAGGAGAGCCGGGGCCAGCTCCAGTCTTTTATCGTGAAGAGTCGACGAGATCATTACCATCATCGGTGCAGTGTTTTGTTTTGTTTTTTTTGTTAATTGCTTAATAAAATAAAAGCACAAAAATAAAACTGAAATGTTCCAGTGGATTAAGGCAGAGGCACCTCTTCATATGTAATCTGCACATATGGAGGTTTCATTGGCAGATGCCAGTACTCAAAGTTGTAGTAGAGGTAGAAGCTTTTGTCCAACACAACCTTCTTAAACGCCTCCAGCAGGCTGAAGGCGAATTCTGTGAATGATTGATGCGGCCTGAAAGGGTGGTAAAAATTGCGGATGGCCAGCGCCAGGTTTTTCAGAGCAGGCTGTCCGAATATGGCGCTGTCATTGCCGAGGAATGTGGGCTCTCCGCTGTACAGGTAGATCTTGGTGTAGTTGGTCTGGGACCTGCTGGACAGTTTGGCTCCCAGCTCTGTCAGCTTCCTGTATGTGCGGTGAACGAACTGGGAGCAGTCATAAGACTCAAACCACACTGTCGCGTTGGGGCTGGGGTCAGAGCGAACTGTCCACGTCTCATAGTAGATCCCAGTCTCATTGTCGTCCTGCACCCACTGGGCCATATCATTGAACTGGTTCCCTGCAGAATGAAATGTCCGATAAAAGAAAAATGGTTGTTACAAAAACTCATGGTGACAGTAATCCATTCTCTACATCTAAGCTATTTATCCCTGGGTAAAGGGAGATGTTGTAGCTGTACATAGAATGCACTGGGACAGCCACAAAACCAGAATGGCATGTTTATGGTTTTGGTAGCAATAAAGATCCCTTTAACATCAATGAGGCATAGCCAAGCTGAAAACCTCCGGCACATTGCTATCCTCAACCACTGTTTTCCATATTCCAAAAGAAGGAAGGCTAAGAAAGAAGAAATAGCCATATAAGGAAAAACATCATCAACTTAAAAAAACTTTTTTTCATAGCCATAACAGCCACAGTTAATTAATTAAATAAAAATAACTAAAAAGCAGCAGCTGTGGTACTAATGTCTAATTTAAGAGGAGGAACCACATCTCAATCAATTCAAAAACACTCTAGTGCACTCATACATGTGTATTTTTTAATAGCTTTTCTTTTTTTAAGAGTTTGGCCATCCAAAGAAAAATGGAATGTATAAACATTCATATTGTCTTTTTTTTAACTGATAAAACATCTTTGAATTGTCCAGCTAAAAACATCTTTTTAGCTGAACAGTTTAAAGGAATGTAGAGTCGCCTATTCATGTAACACGGAGATTTTTGTACCGTGAGGCAACTGGAACACACACAGAAATATCCATGCAGACAAGAAGAGGTCATGCAAACTCCACAATAAAAGACCAATGCTGGAATTAAAAGAATTAGCATGTTCAGTTTGAGTAATAAATCTATTAACTGAATCTTAGAAATTCTGATGATTTTTCAGAATATAGTCCCGTCCTTCTTCTGCTCTGTAATTTTTTTTTTTTTAACCCATAACCGACCTAATATATGTCATTATATGAAACTAACTCAATAAAGACTGCGGAACAAAGAGGGAGCTGTGTGCACATACCAGATAACTGCACAGCTACATTCATGGGCTTCGCTGACAGTTGCAAATAATAAGCAGTTTTCCCACTAACGATGTTAGAAGACACATTTACCTATGTGTTTCCCTGTGTCTCACCAGTTAGTTCTCCTATTTTCTCCAGAGTGCCATTCTGCAACCAGTGCAAGTCGTCGATGCCTTCGAAGAAACAGGCAGCTCCCTGGTTGCACCAGAAAGGAGCAAACTGCTCTGGTCTGAGGTGAGGAAAAGTGCAGTTGCCCAGCTGAAACAGCTCGTACCACTCCATGGTGTAGTTGGCTCCTGTTTCTAAACTGCTGAAGCCAATGGCATCATGCATGATGTGCTGTGAACAGAAACACATTGACAATGTGTGTGTGTGTGTGTGTGTGTGTGTGTAAATTCGTACAGCTATATTTCTATTAATAAAGTCACACAGCTGCACACACTAATTCAGATGCATAACTATTTTAGATAATCTGCAACACAGTTCTGTCTTCAGTTTCAGAGAACACACTGGACCGTATCAAACATTGTATCTATTCCAGTGCTCTGTTCAAATTAGATTTAACCTTCAAATTATGATTCTTTGGATTTTTTTTTCCTTTTGTTGTGTTAAATCAACGCAATAATAAAAAAATAAAAAAAATTAAAAAATGTAAAAAAAGCATACATCTTCAAAGCAGATAAATAAATATTAAAATTACTATTACTATAAGCTGCAACATATAATAGGTGGATAATTAATTAATAATAAAAACTAATAATTATTTAAAATAAATGGATAATTTTCCCCAGTTTGTAAGAGCTGAAAGTTTCTTGGGATGTTTGATGCATCTCTGCAAATATAAGGACCCCATACCCTACCCTACCCTACACAGCTCTACAAAAGAAACATCAGTGACATGTTTGTATTAAAGAAAAGAAACTTACAAATTTTCCCAACAAGTCTCCGTACTGGAATTCCCACACCGGTGTCTGGAGTCTGTAAACTGAAATGACATCGCTGTCTCTCATGTAGGGAATACGTCCATCGCGGTCTCCGGTGGGGCAGAACAGGTAGACAGCTTCACAGTAGGAGTCCACGGCAGGCCGATTATCAAACCGCCTGTTGATGACATGAGGAATCAAAGAAAGTTGATCAGGATTAAGCCACTGCATTTTAATTGGTCAATTTGACCCCTTGAACATCAAATTCAGCTGAAGTATAAAATTTTTTGGTTTTTGTGATGTTGTTGACATCTTTGTTATTAATTTAAGATGATGTCACAACATCAAGAGTGGAATGAAGTATAAAACTTC
>JBAMHW010000014.1:10731837-10748221 GCA_037177495.1 Rhadinocentrus ornatus | reverse complement strand
AAAATTTCAGACCCCTCCATGTTTCTAAGTGGGAGAACTTGCAAAATAGCAGGGTGTTCAAATACTTATTTTCCTCATTGTATCATCAGTCTGGTCTCTTTACAACATGAAAGAAATGTTCCGCACTAACAGGAAACCTACAACAGCTTCCTATAGATTATCTAACAGCACAATTTGTCCAAATCTATTACTCTGGTTTTAGAAGCTTTTGAGAGGGAAGACTATCTCTTCTGAGGCATCCTTTTTGGAAACTGCATGTATGCACTCTAAATCTAATGACCACTGTCCTTTAGCTCTGCTATTGGCTTTTATTGTATCATCATTCTTCAGCTGCTAAATGCTGAACTATGTTCACCAGTTACGGTCACAAACAGAGTCTGCCTGTTGCTTAGTGATAGTGTGCAGACGGCTTTTAGAGCTTTACAGCAGCATGCTGAGATCTAAAATGGTGCTGACAGCAAGTGAATCAATAAAGTCAAGTTACAGGCCCCGGGGCTTAACAGTGAGTAAGAACTGCCATAAAAACCTTGTCAAAGCGAGCAAAAGGATTTCTGTCAATAGTCTTTAACACTGAAAAGCATTGTTTCACATTGTCACTTTGTTCGTGAAGATTCAATTGTCTAGATCAAAGTGCAGTATATCTACAGTCATTAATAAAATTATTCCACACCTTTTGGATGGGGATTGGGAATTCATAACTCTGAAACATAAGTGTATTTACCTCATTTATATTTTAAAGTGATGGTATTCTGTTATTCAGACATAAGACATTAAAGATTCCTCACTGCCTCATGCAGACAATCCTGTAACACTGACAGAAAGAGACATGTAAACAGTCAGAGTTCACATTGCCATGACAATTTATAATACCTTGCAAACATACTGTAATTATCTATAGAAGTCTGCAATATATGTATAATTCTTAAACAAGTGTAATAAATGTAATAAAGTTTTCTTGACTGGCTTTTTACTTGTAACAGTAAAGTCCTCCCACTAATAAGAGGAAATGCAAATAACTTATAGAAAAAGAAAAATCTTAACTTGATCTGGACTGTCTTCCACACTGTTTTAGCATCTTGTATATTGTAAAAAAAAACATGGTTAGAGTTAGGCTAGAAAAGAGGCTTTCCTTGAAGTAGACCTTCTTAAAACACAGCTCACCAAATGTTAAAAATCTCCAGCTTCTGGGCCACAGCGGTGATGAGCTTCATCTGAAAGGTGTTAGACTTAAAGTCAAATTGCAACACTAAAAGCAAGCAAACAAACAAGCAAAAACATAATTCGTGTCCATCTTCAGATATAAACTAAACAAAATATTTTATTTTTCCTTTGATTTTGGCACTGTGAAAACTACAGCAATTCCAAACATATTTTTAGTAGGGAAAACCATACAGTGGGAAGATTTGGGCAGTGTGTTTAATTACTTGTAATGATGTGATGTAATGACTTTTTTCTGAAACAACTCGTCTGCCAGATTATACCAAACTACTTACAGTTAAGGCTAATGGAAATGAAGCCACTGTCATAATGTTTTCATAGATTATTACAGCCTACTCATATTAAAGATAGACATTTTTGGGTTTAGACAGAATCAATTTCTTTTTCTCTTTACCTTCTATGTCTGTTGAGCTTTTCTCAAATTTTAAATCTGCATTAAAAGACCTGTAAAACATGACCTTGTCTGAACAATCCAAGCCTGGAAAACAAACTGTCTGTTCCATCAGCGTTTACCATTATATAATCTCACAGACGGTTCTGTCTAAAGTGGTTGCAGTTGCACAAAAAGATTTTAGGCCAAATGAAAAGAATTAGAACAACGCAGATGGCTGCACAAATGAATTATGTTTGATTACCTGCTGTTTCTTTGTTTACTTGCTGCACAGAATTCCCTACTAAATATATGTTTAACATCTCTAAGGTTTTATGTCTTCTTTTTGAATATATTTCCTTGCATATATACATGGAGGGTGATGGTGGGGGTGTTGACGATTACAGTGATGATGATATATTTCCTGTTGACGTGTGTTTGTGTCATATCTACTCCAAAGCATGTATGCTGTTGTCTGTTTCTATTGATTTAAGCTTGTTCCGCTTCTTTTAAATCTTTTATTCTATTTATTTTGTTTAAATTCTTTTGTTTCTTTTGCACCTTTCTGTGATGTTTTTAATGTTTTATGTAAAGCACTTTCAGCTGATCATGAAATGCGCTCTGCCTTGCCTTGTAACCTCTCAGCTAGATGTTCATAACCAAGTTAATATAGGGCACATGCGCTATATTATATAGAATATAATGTATGTCTTGATTTATCCTTGTGTGACATAATACAATAAAAATCTTTCCTGTCAGTGTGTGTTAACCAGGCAGTTACAGCCTCAGGTTGGCTTCAGGCTAAACGGAGGTTTACCAAGCTGCCCATTTGGCTACTCTACCAGCACAAAGCTGGGCTATGGCCAGTGGTGAATCAGCAGCAGTCAAATTCACAAATACTCTGTGCAGTCTTGTAGAATGTCACACTGTCAGCTTTCTATCACTTTAGTCAATCCCATGTACACGCATAACCCCACTCAAATTTTGTATTTATACTAGAAATTAGACCAACACACTTTCCTTTACCCATAACTGTCAATTGAGATAACAGTTAATAATCAAGTAACCATAGTTAAATGGTCAAAACCTGAAACCATAATGGAATAACAGATACTTAATTTAGGTAATACATACCCAAACCAAGTGGAAGATATAGTTTAGGCATATTTACTTCCACAAACTTTTTATAAAATACATTAGTCACTTAAAATTTTATTCTATCAAACAGTAGAACAGACAGTTGAAGAAGAAGCAGCTGAAAGATTACAGTGGAATAAACTAAACGTTTTTCACAATTTTCTGCATTCTGATTAGCTTCTTCTATATTATTTTCTCCGTTAGGTTTTGTTTCACTGCTTGGGCTTAGATGCAAAATGTTTCTTAGCCATTGTTAGATTTAAGTTCTAAAACTACTTGGTTTGGTGCAAGTCCTAAAATGATTTTATTAGAGTTGCTTAAAGATACATGTTTGATTTCGACTTTTGATTTTGGTGTTAGAGCCTGATGCCAAGAGGTTGTAAGAAAAAAATCCATTAGCTTCATTTTTTCTGTGGTATGCTTCTTTACTATTGCTACATTGATTATAATGAAGAAAAACAAACAATAAACAAATAATAAAAACCCCTTGAAATTCAGGTTTTGAACAAAAACCCAACATTTTTTAAAGCTTCTATGCATCTAGTCCTTTTATATGGGTGTTTTTGCCTTAGACTTTATATGAGCCACCAAGCTCCAGTTTAATGAAGGTTACAATAGTTAAAGTGAAATAGTCCCTTACAAACTCATACATATTTCTATACATTTTCTTGTCTGAATGACATCTTTTGGACTAAGATAAAATCGAACTTAAGCCTAAAAATGAAGATAAGGGAAGCAGCCTGTCAAGCTGTGTCCAAAAATAATATAAATGGAATATTAACACATCCAAAAAGGAAGCAGCATTTAATTTAATTGAACAACCAAGAAATAAGCTGGCACAGAGCTTGTAAAACTGGAGGCTGTTTTGTTACTTTGGTTTAAGGTTGAGGGCAACTAATCTTAAAACCTGGAAGCCTAGATTTGTTAGACTCAGGCTAGCTGATTTTTAAATGCTAATTTAAGCCAAGTGGCTGCTGAGCTAAGATGTGGAGGTATGATTTTACTATCCCCCCTGGGTGTTTTGCTACACAGATTTATATGCCACAAACAGTGAGAATGACAAAAGGTGATATGGTGTCCTTGTTTAAACCTGAAAACATGTCCCTCAGGACTATATTAGCTGTAAACAGCTGTACCTAAATAGTTGCTTTGTTAAAGATATGTAACTGGGCAACAAAGAACCTTGAAACATGAGCCTCATTCTTCAATAAAATCTCTATAACTGTGAAAAAAAGATTAAAAAATTGCATGGCATGATGACTGCACGTTGCATTTAATTGCATCCCTATATCAAAATATGCATCTTCATCTTTGTGTGATGGTAAAAAAAAGGACTAACAGAAGAACTGATTATATAACTTTTGCAAAGTTGGAGCTCAGTTTAGGCAAATAATTAATTATCCATGTAGAACATAAAGACAAAACAGCATCATTGCCATTGCACTATAGATTCAGTTAGCTCTAAAACGTATGGAAATTCACAATAATATTCCTGGACTGTAGGGCTACTTGAAATAACACTAAATCATATGTGTCATATTTAATTTAAGAAAAGAACAGAACAGAAATCTTGGCAGACTGTGTGACTAGTTGGTGTGGAGGAAAAAATAGACAACTAAGGCACAAAAAGTAATATATTTTCTGGTTGTGTCATGATATTTTCAGTGCAACTGGTATAATTGTTTAAACAACCATAATAATAATGACCTTTAGGTTGTTAAAAAATATTTCTGTGTCAGCTAATGTAAATGTGACTATGCAGTGGCTGGAAAGAACATGACCTCTATGCCACTGTTTAAACATCTTGTTACATAAAAAAAGGGCAGATTTAAGTGTGTGCCATCTTTTCTTTAAACTTTACTTCTGATAAAATTCTAATTAACTTCAGTCCAGTCCCCATGTGAAGATAAACTGAAGTGAACAGAGGAACTGTGGAAAGATGATGCACTGCAGACGCTTCTGCAACACATAAAAACAGATGCAGCCAGGTCTAAATGGAGGATATGAGCAGAGTATAATGGCTCACATGTGGATAAATTCAGTCATGGCAAATTGTGCTTTTCTCCATTCTTCTTTCATTGCTCAAAGCACACAAAAACACCAGATAAAGAGTAGAAAATGCTTAACTGAGAATCAGTATTCTAGCTCATGCTCAGCTATAGGACTGAGGCAGGATGAATTAATATGTGGACAGAAAACTTGGTCCCCTGTCACGGAAGGCATAATGCAGTATCAAGCATATCAGAATGCCCCAGCTGTGACCATGCAGTCTTATCATTTTAGAGCCTTGTAACACTTTCCACACTCCTTTTCTCTTCCCTGCCACTGCGAAAGCAACTCACATGCATCTTATCCCTGGTAATAGTTTGCCTTCTTCAAGCACTATGTAGAGGACATAAAAAACAAACCAGTGCTCTCTAAAGTTACAGAGAGAAATTGCAGAATGTTCTTGTTCCTGATTTTAATATGCCTGCACTGTGTATAGGGGACAGAGAGACAAAGTAGGGCTTTTCTTGTATAATTTCTTCACTTCTATGAATAATTCTCTTTGTTGCTTCCATGCAGACACAGATAACTGGAAAAACTAGAAAAACTCCCAAGTTAAAACAGTGGAGTGAAACGGTGCTCTCGTGAATATTTCATATTGACTTCCTACTTGAGACCACGCACAAAGCCCTTTACCATCAAACAAATCCAACCTTATTAAAGAAACAAACAAACCAACCTCCGTTTTAAGGTCGATTCTCTTTTGAATGAGCTTTGCCCTTTTGTGAGTCGGGGATTAGAGGCAGCATTTTTAATGAAGACAAGTAGGGATCTAAGCTGATCCTTCCTCATTGCACAAAAGGTCACAGATCAATAATACCAATGGAAAGTTGGAAAAAAAGAAGCTCAAACTTACCTGTCCAACACTATTCAACATTTAACCAGCAAAGGAGTAATTGCTAATATAATCACAGCTTACATAAAAGCTTGACAAGAATTTAAAACTTGTAATTTTGACGTCTTGTGATCTATATGCAAGTCTACTGTTAATATTTTTAGGAATTCATCAGTTTTTCTGACCTGGAACTTCAAAACTATGCTACCATGAATAAAAAACAAGTCCATTTTGGTGTGATGGGAATTGACAGGTTTACCTAAAGTGCATTTTCTTTAATCCCTTTTGTTAACATGACAGCACTTCACAATGCAGACGATGCCTGCCAGCTATAGCAACAGGTCTTTGGAGACTGTCTGCAATTACATTACTAATAATAGCATCAGTTCAAGCTACAGGTGTGTGAAAAGCATCTCTTCTGTGGCAGGCGTGTATATAGTGTCTTGGCAGTGTTTTACTGCAGGTCAGCTGAATCAAGTATGTTTTTATTTGTAGCTGTTCAGCCAGTCTGCTGACAGCGAAAGCCAAAAAGGTGTGGCCATTTATCTAAAGCTAAACCAGAAAACAAAAATAAAAAGTGCTCAAATCTGTGTTCTTGCTGGTGTTGAATGGAGTGGGAATATTGAACTCACTCATATATCACATAAGGCTAAATTCCATGAACAGCACTTCTCATGAAGCATAAAATGTTAAATGAAATGTAAATGCACATGTGAAGCAGGCGGCAGCAGTTGTTTCCTTCTGCAGCTAAAACGTTCCTCAGTCTTATATCACAGTGCCCCCTACAGACCAATCTAAGCTGCATTAAAAAATAAAAAGTGCTCAAATAGGACTCGGGTGTTGGAGTGAGATTATTGAAGTCACTCATGTGCTCAGAGCACGTTTGGAAAAAATAAATAAATAAATAAATAAAAAAATCACATGCAAGTGCAGAAATTCCCAAAAGTGTGAATCCTGCCCCCAGTGGGAGAGCATGAAAAAGGGGCGAACTGTGAGTAACTAAAGTAAGGAATTACTTTTTTTTTTAGAGGGAGCAGGTCTTTCTAAGCTCTTTCCATGTGTCGTCCTATTCTTCTGAGTAGTCAAGAGGCCCATTTTTTGTGTGCATCCCAGCACGAGCTATTGGATTCTCCACCCTAGTGGATTAAGGGTGGTTGTGGACTTGGCTTTGGAGGTAAAAATAAAAGATGGGATATTAAATGATGAAGCTTTAGATTTTCCAGCTGCTTGATTGTGATTGGCGTCATTAGGGTGCTTTTTTTTTTTTTTTGCACAAGAGTGCAGGGAAATGTCTAAAAAAGGAATTTAAAAATTTTAGATGACTGCCTTCAAAGGTTGTTTTTGCGTCACCTCAAGAATACAGAGGCAAATAATGGTTGGTTGAGTCTATTTCCACAGAGTATTTTGTGTGAATTGACCTTATTTCCATAGACAATTATTTCCCTTACAGTTTAAATGCAACTGGTAGCCATAAACTGATCAAAGATGCCTCCTAAGGAGGAACATTCAATCAATATTTATGCAGATTTGAGTTTGTGAAATGGCTAGAATGACAGAACACATTTATAAAACAGCCTATCAAAGTGTAATCAAATGTAATGCAGGCGCACAGAATAAAATATGCATGACAAATTGGCTTTGGAGAACTCAGAGCAGGCAGGTCCTCTGAACCTTAGCACAAAGGCTCATTGAAATTCCTTTCATTATGACTGTGGCACTACAGAGAAACAGAATGAGACTGACAGACAGAGAAAGATGACTATCATGATTTCTGATTACAGAGGCAGATAAATCTTTGCATCATATGCTGGAATATATGATAACACAAATTTTCAAAATGTCAATGCTGGAAAAAAATAAACACACAAGACAAGCATTTAGTGATTTATTTACAAAGTTACTCAGTTTCATTCAGTATGATGTATAGCCTTAACATAAGAAGTGCTGGCAAAGCAGATGTTTTGTTTTTAAATATGTTACAGAAACTATTTTAATTACCTCCCCTTGTTACAACTGCAAAGGCACATACATGAAAAGAATACACTGTTTGAAACACATTAATACCACAAAGCTCAAGAAAAAGAAGTATGATACTGCAGGGCTGTCTCTTAATAGTGATAAAATCTTTGTTAAGGTCAGAAGAACATCTTGCAGACATTTCTTGCTTGACAAATTTTATTGCCAAACATTTAAAAATTCTTGTGCATGCAAAACCCTTAAACAATTTTACAACGGTAGTATTTCATACAATATTAACATACAAGTAGATGACTTCTTTGAAATCTTACCCTCTTAAATCACACACAGTGAAAACAAATATGATTTCTCACCAAGGATTTACCTGGGGTTCCCTAAGTGAGTTCAAACCAAGTGTCCCTGTAATTTGCAATGGCTTCAAACTTAACTTTAAAATTCATGGGTTGTTGTCACAAGTGGTCTCCTCATCAATCTGCTGGAGAACAGTCACATCACATAACTGTTGGCTGGCCAACTAAAAGACAATGAACAGAACAATTGAGCTAAAAGATAAACAAAACCCGTCCCCTGAGCTGAATCAGCTGGATGAGTTACTCACTTTTGAATCGCATGTAGCACGAGTTACAATAGAGCTGTTTGTTTCGTATTCTGACTTCGGCTCCAGCTTGCGATCCTCCGAGGTCGGACTTGCAGTCGATACACTGTATGAATTTTAATAAAACGGCAAGAGTTAAAAAGCCACTAGTTTAGGATAAAGCTAAACTAAACTGACCACCGGAGAAGTGATGGGGGCAGACAAGACAAAGGCCTTCATTTTGTGTACAGAAAGAAAGAAATTAAAGTTAGAAGGTAAAGATTGTCAGAGAAGACTAACATTCAGATGCAGGAGACCAAATAAAGAGTAAAGTTCCCTGAAGGAAAAAACAGAAAACAAGTCAAAACATAACAAGAAAACAAAGTGATTAGTTTGATTTTCAGATTTTGGCACAACTGTAAAAGAATCAGGACCTTTGATATTCACCCATGTTAGTAGAAGAAGAAAAAAGTTTGGAGTAATTATGTTAGTCTTGGGAGGATCAGCCAAGGTGCGCTTCCTATTTTCTCCAGTATGGACAGAAGCTCAGCTCTCACCTTAAAACAGCCCAAATGATAACAGAGCCTGAGGGACTCGATGATCATGGCCGCTCCTTTTCCTAGCGGGGTGTCACAGAACGTACAGATTTTCTTGCCACTCACTGACCTGAATTGCAGAATGTACAGCTGTGATTTTTAGAGCCAAGCACACATACATGACGCATGTGTGAATGAATGCACACACACCCAAAACACAGCCAAACTGGTATACACTGGAAAACAATTTTTCAGTAAATCTCTGTGTCAAATACTTGCCACCTTAGGTTCACTCAGCTGGAAAGTCACCTAAAACTTGTTTCTCAAAACAGTGTCTTAACTACAATATACTATCATGTCTGTCACAAAAATAAAATTAAATACAAAAACATTTATAACGTTTTCAAATATCAGAGAAAAATGCAAGATGTCCTTAGCAACCACTTCCTATGTTGAGATACAGTGTAAAAACCCAATATACCAGCAAGAAGTTAGAGACAGCAAGTTAAGAACTTGAAGCAAAGCAGCACTGTTAGATTTACCTGCTCCGCTGCTCAGATGGGGGCTCTGGAGAAGTGGTGGGTGATGGAGAAGATAAGGAAGGTGAATGTGACTGCCGGGACCAAAGGGATGAGTGGGTTCCTGCCCCACTTCGAAGGGAGCCCATGGAATATGATGAAGGTAAAGTGGAGGAGATGGGCCGCTGAGCCCCTGACCCACTGATGAAAAAGGAAGTGTTGCTAGAGAGGCTAGATTGGGGTCGTGAATAGTTTTGGGCAACGGAGCCACTTCTGGGTGTCCATGATGAGCGCCGAGAGTTGTAGGAGGAGTCCAAGTTATCAAGAGACTCACCTCTGCAAAGCCAACCCATGCCACACCCATGTTAGCGTGTTAGTTGAGGCATTAAAACCATCTGGCTACCAACTGTTTTTATGATCAAATATTTACTAATGATCCAATCAAAAATAACACAGCAGTATCAGTGTGATAGCCAGACTATTAAAGGTCTTCGCTTCTACAAACAGATTACCAGCATATTAGTAAGTGGAACAAGCCAAGTACTAACTGAGGAGGAGTTTTCTTTACCTGCGCATGGGTAGCATGTCACTTTCCTTGTTGGTGGCAGTGCTGGAGGAGCTCTGACGGATCCAGCTGCTGTCTGTTAGCAGTGGAGTCTTCTTCTTCATCTCATTCAGAATCTGCTGACGGTCCACTTCAGCCTGAGCCACAGGCTGCTGACCTCTCTTCTCAGTTATTCCACTTCCCGTCACTGCATCTAGGAAGAAGAAAATAAAGAAGTGATGCTTGGTAAAATGAAAGGTTTTGTGGAAGTTTACAAAACAGATCCTGACTGGTAATGGGTGGAGAAAATAGGGAAAATAAATTAAATAGAGTAAGATCAAGAAGATGCAGTGTTTCCCCAGTCTAGCTAGATCCGACAAACTGAGATATTACATGATAGAGAACAGAGTGCAGTGATCTGAAAGAAATCAAATTTCAATAACTGTATTAATTAAGTATATTTTTCTTGTTAACTGAATAGTTGGTTCGCTATTTAGCTGTTCAGCTGCAAGTGAACCAAATGTTAGTTTGTTTTAGTAAAATTTCTCAGATTGATCATAAGGGGCGCAGGCATCAGATTCAGATCCACACCTATCTCTTCTTCTCTGTATCTCATGACATTGAGGCTGTTTTTCCGTTTCAGCTGAAATGCCGACAAAGAACTTATAATCTGGGCCTGTTGTTTATGTGCAATCTTTAACTGCTCTTCCAGCAGCCACATGGTTTTGCCCTTTTGCCTGCATATGTGCACCTATGGCAGGATACAGTTCACATGCATATTATATGTGCAACATCATGCCTATGTGGAGTTATTTAATAATAACCACTGACCTCTCTTCTGAGATGTGTTGTCTTCGTCAAGCTGAGGAGTTGACTTGGATTTTGCCCTGTAAAAACAAAAGACCAGGAAAAAATAAATAAATAAAAAAGCTTTAAATCAATCAAATGCCACAAAACGCCTAAAATTGTTTTGATTCAGGAGAAACTTCTTTTTCTAGTGTACCTCATAATGGAGGATGACAAATAATTGTAATTTATCATTTTTAGGGCAATCACTTTATAAATTTCTGTTTGGAATGTTATGTCTTATCAGCATCATATTTCAAAGAAGTTGAAATGGGGACAGTGGGTTTACTCCTGTGTTGCAACAATTTTGTAAGCATTTGGCAACCATGAGACTGTTTAATACTAGTTTTCCACTGCAACCTAAGCATTTATGGCACTTGCACTGAAGCTACCCATGATAGATAGTCCAAATGGGATTTTAAAGTTTGTATTTCCAGGAAAAAAATTTAAATATTAAGGAATGAGCTTAAGGTGTAATTTTCCACTTCTCCTAAGAGCAAGTATAGTGATCAGCCATAGCATTTAAGCTACTGAAATATTAAGCAGGTCCCTGTATTAAGACTTTGGTAATGGATACTGCATGGAGTGTTTGTGGAATGGGCTGGCTTTCTATCAGATTGGCATCTGAGAAGGTTTGAAGCCGGGTGAATATCTAACACTGCAGTGCCCCCTGTTCTCCTCCTGGGAGTCTGCTGTTGTGGCCATGTGGGGGTGGGGGGGACTGGACTGGTCTTTCTTGATCTTCTTATTGTGTGTTTTTGTCTTTGCCTTTGTGGTTACAGTAACGAACTGTTAACTGTCCTGTGTCTATGCTGCCTATTTGCCATTGTTACAGATTATCTGAATGACTGTGATAATGGAATTCCCCAAAACCAGCTTTATGTTGAGAAACAGACTTCTTAAATTGTTGAACTATTTGTGTGGTTAACGCTTTCAAATCTTATTCCTGAAGGACACAGCTTCTCTGGAATACTCTTCCATCTTTTTTAAATAAATGTTTTTAAAGTGTATAAAATAATGGAAAAGTTTTCTTCCTTTTGAGTACAATTCACCTACTTTTAAATATCTTCTAGACATCCAATTTAAGACCCAGCCCTATTTTTCCAACATTAACAAAAAAAATATTCTCATTTTCATTATTTGATATGTTTTGTTTGCACTACTTTCAAATAAATATAGAAGTTTGACAGGTTTGCAACATGCCATGTTAAGAAAAGATACATCTCTTGAAGATCTTTTTCCTCCGCAGTCTACGGAGGCTCAGCATGGACTCAAGGATACTCTGCAACTTTTAAAGGTGCACCATTGAAAGTATCCTGACTGGCTACATAACAGCCTGGTACAGCAGCTGCACCGCCCTCCACCGCAAGGCTCTAAAGAGGGTGGAGAAAACTGCTCAGCACATCACCGGGACGGCCCTGCCATCCATGGAGGACCTCTACACCCAGCAGTGTAGTAGGAAGGCCACCAAAATCATTAAGGACCCCAGCCACCCCAGTCACAAACTTTTCTGTCTGCTACCGTCTGGCCGACGGTTTTGCAGCATTTAAGCCCGTACCACCAGGCTCAGGGAGAGCTTTATACCGCAGGCCATAAGACTTCTAAATGCTGTCAGCAGCAATACCACCTTTAAATAATAGCATCTTCTTAGTGATTATTATATATTTTACTGTATAACTCATTTGTAGTATTCTTGCTTTTTGTGTTCGACTATTTCTACTTTTATTGTGGTTTATATTCTTTTTATCATTGTTAGGTGAGCCTGGGATTCAAGAATTTCATTGCCAATAATTGTTGATATAATGTGTATAATGTATAATGTTGTGCAATGACCATTCATTCGTCCGTCCGTCCATCCATCTATCCATCCATCCATCCATCCATTCATTCATTCATTCATTCGCTCATTCGCTCATTCACTCATTCACTCATCTATATATACAGCTGCTTCTACCTTTGGGTGACCACAGAAGGTGTTGTAGCTGTTGAAATCTTATTAACTATTTATTAAAATAGTCATTGTGTTATACTTAAGCTATATTCACTGTTAAGCATTGATGTTAGTAAATTATGTGATGCTAGTAGCTTGTAAGTAATAATTATTAGGCAACAGAAAGAACTCTGGCAGGTGATGCAGTTTGACAAACACAACGGGACTGCTGTACTGACCTGTCTGTAAAGGACAGAGATGGCTGGACAGTAGCAAAGCCATGGAAGCCACCAGTCCTTTAGTAGAAAGCAGTGAGCAAGCAGGTGGGATGATGGTTACAGTGGGAGGATAATGTACACACAAACACATTAGTTGCACTCATGTTAATGCATAAACAAAGCAGGTTAAATGTGTTATCAGCTGATGAGAAGATGTGAGTTAAGGACAGAACAGGAGGAACAGTGGCTCTACTGACCACTGCTGCTGCTCGAAGGCTCTGTCTCTGAGCTGCTGCTCTACAGCCTCTTGTCGTCTCCTCTCCTCCTCCCTCTCCTCCTCTCTCTTCCTTTGCCATCTCTCCTCCTCCTCCTCCCTTTTCTTCCTCTCCTCCTCTTCCTCCTTTTTCTTTCTTTCCTCTTCCTCCTGCATCTCTTTCCTCTTCCTCGCCTCCTCCTCCTGTATCTCTCTCCGCCGCCATGCCTCCTCCTCCTGCATCTCTCTCTTTTTCCTCTCCTCCTCCTCCTGCATCTCTCTCCTCTTTCTCTCCTCCCGAAGACATTGCAGCTCTCGCTCCTCTTGTTCTCTTTTCCTCCTCTCTCCCTCCAGCCTTTGGCGCTCCAACTCCTCCTTCCTCTTTCTCTCTTCCTCTTCCCACAGAGTGGGCTGTTGGAAAGAAGATAGGGGCGCGTTTGGGCTGATGCTGTCGCTGTTCACTTCAAGACTCCCGGACTGCCAGAGAGAAGTAAGAACAGAAAAGAGGAAGCATTTAAAACGCATGATGGCATTTAATTACTTAATCTTTATTGACATCCAGGAGGAACTGCAACAGCAGTTGAGAAACTCCTTATATCCCTGACTTGACTAACCAGAAAATGTTTTGAAAGTCAAAACGATAGAGTTTTTAGTTGCAAAACTATTAAATGGTATGTGTCTTGGTTGTGTCAATAAAAGGGTAATGTTCTCCAGTTGCTTTCACTCAGTTGGGTCATTCAAGAATTGGAGGACATTTAGGCATAGAAACATTTGAAAAATTTACTTTTTATTTAACCATTTTTTAAAAAGAGCATTATTAACAAACAAAAAACTCTATTAGTCCACCTTAAGCATAAAAATATACTTTTCATATATATATATATATATTTTTTTTTTTTCCCAGGTTTCTCTTGTAAAGCCCTTCCTGAAGATTTCAGTACTAAAGCGCAACAAGCATATTATGCTAAATTATACACACATTTAATCTTATTTTTGATCATGGATTGCCCCTTCTGAGTGAACTGAATTAGATGCAACCCTGTAATTAGAGTAACAGGGTTGAAAATCAATGTTAATGTTGGTTTTTATTCAGGAAAATATGAAAGCTGTGAAATGTAATGTTACTGTTAACATTGAGGACAGAGTTAGCTATATTAAATAAATTAAAAAAAACAACAACAACAATTTGCATGATTCTTACAGTGTGAGTAACAGGGTTGCATTGGTTAGAGTGACACACTTGGAAAATATGAAAAATTTGGAGAGAAACCTTAACCTTGGTGTGTCCATGCTATTAGCATAAATCTTCATGAGTCGTTAATTCTGTGTTATGTGACTCACTGTTTTTCTTCTTCTTCTGCCACGCTAAATAGGTTTTGGTAACAGGGTTGCACGCATGTTGTGGGACATAAATTCAGCACATTATTACTTTTATTTAAGATATGCTGATTTTTATATTCAAATGTTTCAATAATAAAAGAGAAACCCTTAGACAAGATCATCCCCCTAAAAAAGTCCATTAAAAACTTATTCCAATGGTTCTACTTGGCATGCAAGAGAAAAATGCCATTTTAGGGGGTGTTTGAGATCTATATGGTAGCTTGAATAATCATTTAGAACATATTTTCCAACAACTATATGTATATTTTTTAAGTGTAATTTACACAAGCAGTGCATGTGTTAGTGTATCGTGCACAGATTACTTGAAATTTTACAGGTGGGACGTAAAATGTCCTCCAATTCTGAAATGACCCAGTCCTTCACCTAAAAAGGACTGCTTTTGATCTTTACACTGGCTTCCTGTGTCTCAAACAATTGACTTCAAAATCCTGTTAGTTCACAAAACACTGAATGGTTTAGGACCAAAAAACATTCATTATCTCCCGGTTCGTTATGAACCAACCAGATCCATCAGGTCATCAGGGTCAAGTCTACTTTCTGTTCCCAGAGTCAGAACTATACATGGAGAGGCAGCTCAAACTCCCAGAAAACTGCAGGTCTGCTGAAACCCTCAGCAGTTTTAAATCATGTTTAAAAACTTTTTTAAATGGTTGCTTATATCAGAACAGTTGTTAAATTCCCCACACTGGAACTTTATTTTGTGTTTTTTATCCGTTTTATTTTAGGTCTTTTAATCTATTTTTTTTCTTTCCTGTTTTAATTTAATTTCTTTTAAAGATCCTTTTTAATGCACTTGCTTTTTGCACCCCGCTGCGTTTAATGTTTTATGTAAAGTGCTTTAAATTGTCTTGTCCATGAAATGTGCTATACAAATAAATTTGCCTTGCCTTGCATTTTAAAAAGTCTGATATTAAATTATTTGAGCACATATTCTCAGCATAATAACAGGATTTCCGACCATCAAAGTGTTTTGGATACATTTAAACAAGTGCTGTCGGTCACATCCTAAATGCCAAATTTTAACACTGTCCAGCTGATATGGTATAATAATTTGCACAAATTAAAATTCTTTCGTTACCTCTCCTTGGCCCACATTTGAGGTAATTTCCTGCTGAGCCTTGAGCCACTCCTCCTGCAGCTTCTCTTGATCACGTTTGTATTTCTCCTGAGAAATGAGGAAGAAATAAAAGGCTTTCTCATTCTAAAAAACACACAGACATATAATACATACTACATCCTACTCAGATCAAGTTTAAAGCTTTAGTAAGTACATTAGAAATGTACTGTATCTAATAACTGGAGTTATGGGTTATAAGCTCACCTAGATGTTACACAATCATTTTGAAAAACCTGTGGACGTTTGCAAGGGTGGGAAGCCTCCTTGGCAGATCATGAAATCAGGCTGTTTATTCAACAGGGAACAAGACCGGGGGAGTTAACAAGCCCTCTCGGCTACATCAGTACTCTGCTTAGCCACCTTTGATCTCCATCCAGAAATAAGGCTTCAGAAAAAGGTTTTGACAGATTATTTTACATTTAAGCTTGATATTTTTGACAGATATGTTTAGCTGCCTGAATGCTACCAGCATTCGAGCCCACTAAGGACTTCCTTGCCCATCAGTTCTTTATAACGCCTCCTCTTCGTAGGGATGCTAAATTCTTCATTGTGTATTATTCAGGTTTTTGTGGTACCCTAGTGGTTACAGAGGGATGTGGAGGAGCAGCGACTCTACTCTAGAGCTGGTCCACTGTTCCTCCTCAATCCGAGCTTCAACTATCCGACGAACCCTCCTCTCCAGCACCCCTGAATAGGGAGACTGAGGAGTGTGATCCCCCTGTAGTTGAAGCACACCCTCCGGTCCCCCTTTTTCAAGAGGGGGACCACCACCCCAGTCTGCAAGTCTAGGGGAACTGTCCCCGATGTCCATGCAATGCTGCAGAGGCGTGTCAGCCAAGACAGCCCTACAGCATCCAGAGCCTT
>JBAMHW010000014.1:10707036-10731737 GCA_037177495.1 Rhadinocentrus ornatus | reverse complement strand
GCCTCGACAATAGAGGCACGGAACACAGCCCACTCGGACTCAATGTCCCCCACCTCACCCGGGACATGGTTGAAGCTGAGTCATTTATAAATAATTACAGTCCCATTCTGATCAAACTATGCATAATAAATAAGGTCTTCACTTTTTAGCATAACTTTAAAAAAGCCAGCTGAAAATTGTCAGTTATACCAAAATGATTGATATCATCAACCTCAAAGTTTTGTGATCATGTGACTCCACACATCACGCATGCTGTATTGCCAAGCTGTTTTATGGACTGTGTTAGTAGTAGTTTGGCTTATAACATAAAGACAATGCATTCACTACCTGTAGGATGCGCTCTTGTTCCTTTTGCCATTTCTCTTGTCGTCTGCGCTCTTCTCCTGTGTCCCAAGACCAGCGGCTGGAAGGATTGATAGCAGGAACAGGAATCTGAAGACAGGAAGACTCTTAGATGTCTGATGTTACAAACACCTGGTGTTTATTACCTCTGATTCCAACACTCTCCTTGCTTCTGAAGAGAAGTTTCAAGTGAAGCTAAATGTTTAAAACTGCTAAGGACGTTGGTACACTTTTAGAACAGTGGTTACATAAATCGATCTATAACCCAAATTAAACAAAATGATCAATTTATCTTAAAAATGACAAGGTTAACTACATTCTTTTTCCTACATGCTGCCTAATCCCAAATTACAGTTTTTTGTTTTTTTTTATTTCAACTGTTCAGTTATGAGCCAAAACAACAAACAAGTATTATAAGAAACTATGTTTTGCTATCACAAACATAAATAAAATGCAAATTCTGTAGAAAAATGTTAAACCCAAGGGATTAAGATAATGGTTAACTTAAAGCTCTTCTGCAGCAGACTAAGAATGAAACTAGTCCCCCTGTGGGGTCCAGCTTTTATTACGTAGAAAACCAGCTTCCTTTAGTTAAAGTTTAAAAAACTAATGAAGAGGGCCTCCAAACAGTGAGAGGGGAGTCTCAGTGAATGGAAATATTCCCATTTTTTAATTTAAAAGTTTTGCTTTGAGTTTTGTTTAGGACTATTGTGTATTGTTGGTGTAGTTTATTGTTTTTTAGGTACTTCTTTAATTCAGACTGAATTTATTGGAGCTAACTGAAAGAGAAAAAAAATTCCAAGGAAATGTCTTTGAAAAACGACTTTAAATTTCTGTATTTTCATGGCATAGCCGTATAAAAAAATGAAGTTACCGTCAGACGTGCCTCAGTAAATGGAGGTGATGAAATATTACACTAGTTATTAATATAAAATAAATATTTGTGATGTGAATGAAGAGCTAATGAATGTGAGTTCTAGGGATTTTTGTTTCTCACAAAAATCAGACTAGTAAATGCTTAAGAACATAATGTTTGTGTGTTTAGGTCTTTATAATATTAAAGATCAATCTATGTTTATCTTGGTTCACTTACTAAATGTGTATGGGATTAAACAACGTAAGTGTGAGCCTATAGGCATCCACAAGTTAAGCTCACGGGGTACCTTTCTGTGACTTTATGTAAGGGACGGCTTAAAATCTTTCATCCAGACTAAATAGTTGTAGGACATATTAGAACCAATACAGATACTCAGTATATCTGTCTCAGTATATCAGTCAACAGATATACACTGTATAATGCAATCAGCACTCTGAAGAATGAGGATGGTAGACTGGTTGATCTGGGTTTAACTTAAAGCAAAACGTTAAAATAAAAACAAAAAGAAGAATAAAACACAGCACATTTAAAAAGTTGCAGTCTCTGGACATCAAATAACTGGAAGTAAGGATAAATACAAAGCAACATAAGTAGAAACTGCTAGCATTAACCTTTAAAATGTTATTTCCTCTACTACAGGAGAGATTTTTTTCCCCTTACATATTAAAAATATGTCGTTGTGCTATTCACGGTTATTTATTGGATTTAAACAACTAAAGTTTAAATAAAAAATAGAATAAGAAACGCAGTGTTCTGAACTTTTTACTGACTCGAAAAGAAGAGAGAACCTGGTTCTGATGTGAACTGCAAACACAGTTCATATGAGAGACTTACTAGTTGGTCTGGGCCTCCTAATAACAGTATCGTACAGAAGCAAACACGAAATTAGATAGAGTAAGAAAAAAAAAATCCTCATTGCACCAACACTACTCACATCTGGCATTGCAGATTCTGATCCACCTAGGAAAGAAATAGAATTTGGATATTTAGACAACCGCCGTGGCATGCACAGGCAGAGAACAGTGACAAATGTAAATATTACAAATTAATCCAGAAGCCATTTTCTACATCAACACACAACTTACAGATTTATTGAAGATTCAATTTGATTTTTAAATCAAGTTCAAATCACAACAACCAAAAAAGCAAGCTTCAAAACAGCAATTCATGTTAACAACTAGCCTGATGCAACATAAGGTCAAATTTCACCCACTAGAACTTATTGATTTTCTCAATTCCAGATCACAAACTTGTCGATATTTTCAGTCATCCTAATACTTCTAAACAGGAAAATCAATATACTGATTGTAAGGATGACAAGATCAAACAAGCTGAAAATCGGCAACATGCATGCAGCTACGGCAAAGAGCAGCCAGTCTGAGGGGTAAACAAACGCTTCAACACGTGCATGCCAGTAATGCTTTTAACTTCAAGCACAGCAAAGTGATAGGTGTAACCATGTGTTAAGCTTGGACATCATCCTAATATACCACAAACACATCAAGTTCAAAAGATTTGCATTTGTGGCTGGGTGTGCTGGAGCAGTGTCATGCTGTTCAGCTTTAGGAAGATAAATGACTGCTTTTATTTTGTTGTTTTCTTTCAAATATCAATGAAGGTTGTAGAAAAAAATATCTGTTTATTTTAGCTTGAACAGCATATCACAATCCAATGTTTTACAAAGACAAGGTGAGAAGGTCACTGCACACTCAACCTTGTTTACCACAGAGGAAGGCCAGCGCACTGACACTGGACCCAGAGCCACCTGAGGAAGGGAAGGGGCATAGCACAGGGGTTAAGCTTTAAGACCAGACAATTAAAAAAATAAAAATAAAAAGAAATTCCTCAGCAGATTGCACTTTAATCCCCTCAGCTTGTAATCAACTGATAAGGGTTCACTTATCAATTAAAAAACAGGGCTGAGACCAAAAAGGAAACATGCAAACTCTACTTCCTAGTTCAGGGACATGAAAGCACAGAGAACCCAGCCACCACAATACACACGTCATATTCTATGGTAACACCCCCCCACATCCACCTTGAGTCACTTCTTTTTCTTTTTACCTTGTTCAAAAAACTCTGATCTCCGTTTTAAGTTTTTCAAAGATATTGGTTCTGACTCTACATGAGAAATGGAAAACAGGACACAGTGAGGCACAGGAGAAGAGGAAAGTAAGTTTAACCTGAAGAGATTGCACTTTATATTACACATTATCATAAATAAGGTCTACAGTAAACACTGCTTACATTATTTTTTAACATGCTGCCTGTTGTAGTAAGCCAAATGGATTTTTTCCGACACATCTCTCAAACTTAGTCAACAAATCTGACATCTACACTGATATGTTTTTGTACTCAGACCAATAATAATCATCAAGATCAATTTCATAACCTTTATTACTGTTTGCTCTGCACTTTACCTTTGTTCCTCATGGTCACCGGTTCCTCTCTGAAAGCCCCATTAACTCCGTTTGAAGCAACGTCCTGCGGAGAAACGTGGCAGGGTGTAAACTCATTAGAGATTCCCTGGGCTGTGAACAATACCAGAATAAAATAAATCGATTGGGAGTCGGTCAAAGTGATTGCGGGTCACTTACAATGAGGGGATGATCCTGGGCCTCTTTGGCTTGTAGTGGTTTCGTGGAAATGTTTGAAGTGAAATCCAGGCTGGCGCTGACATTGTTCACCTCAGGGGAACCTAGAAGTACCGGATGATCCGTACTGGTCAGATTGATGGTCTTATGGCTTTTATATGGTAGGGAAGGTTGATCTCTGTCCCAGTCTGCATGCAGTGGATGCAATGGCAAAAGATAGATTGTGTGTTTGCAGATTAAACCATCTTTTATTCAAGTGCGTTTGTGGGAGAAGTCTGTATATGGGAGCCCCAACATTTGATACATTTAACACACAGACCACTATGAAGCAGGGGCTAAGGGGTGCTGTTATTGTAGAAAGCAGCAGGGGGTGACAGAGAAACCACCTTCCTCAGCCATGCATCCCATTAAAGCCTTCATAAACCCAAAACAGTGTTTCTAACAGGCTTATAACCATGGTGCTTTACTAAACTATTCTAACTATTAATTTGTGTTAGTTCAAGTGAGCTTTGCTGGCTGGTTTATTACTTTTCTAAGATGGCAATGGTGTTGTTGGAACAAGTAAGAACAGCAGAACCTGAGAGGAAATAATTCTCAAAAAGAGGAACAACTTCATGGGGAGATTGAGGAATGCTAATGAGGCAGAAAAGCCAACTGAAAGCAAAAAATAGAACTAGCGGAAATAAAAAGAATGAAGACCATAAAAAAAGAGCAAGAGAACTCACACTGAAAAAAAAAGAAGAAATTAGAAAACTCAGAGATCAAAACAACACCAGTGTTCCCTCACCAGAGAGAAACAGAAAATTCACAGCTCCCTCATCAGTTAGCTGTCATGAGATCATTCATGGCTAATTTAATAAGTTTACAGACTAATTTAAAGTGTCAAAAGCTTAAGTGACACTGTCAGTCCAGGAATGTAGCTCTTAGATGCTTCATTCACTTTCAGTTTCTTGTTCTCACACAACACACCCACACACAGACGGTGTATAGACTCACTGTTTTGGCCATGACGGCGTATATCCATGACCAAACTGCCTTCCTGCAAGGCCTCTTCCAGATGAGACTTCCACTCTGTGTAGCTCATTTCTGCCACCTGGTGTCGGTTTACAGTCAGCACTTCATCCCCCACCTGAAGCTGGCACATCTCCGCTGGGCTACCTGAAAGACACAGAGGTCAGAGCCGTTAAGAATAGAATTTAGTCACCAATGCAGGGACAAAGTTCTATTTTTCTAACCAAAAATGTTTCTTAAACATGAGTTTTTATAACAAACTGTTATTCAAACCTCACTTAAAAAATATTTTTAAGTAAGAATTCCATTGAACAATAGATGTGGTCCTCAGTTGTTTTGTTTCTTTCCTTTACTTTTCAAGATTTTATGTTGTTCCATTGTCCTAATTACAGAAATGGTGGTCAATGAGTGTATCGCTTGTAAACAATTAAATAAAAATTATATTAAACCTTGACAATAAACCATACATAGACCAAACATAGACTTAAATATACTACAGGCTAAAGCGTGCTTGACAAAGCTACAGTTTATGTATTGCTGTGGGATGTCTGTATATCAAAAGAAAAAGCACACGCCAGACTGTGAGGTGTTGGTGGGGAATCTCAGTAGAAAGTGGCTCAGGCCCAGTAGATATGACCCAGATAGAAGATGCCCCACATAGGTCTAGCATCACCACTGCAATGAACTAAAAAAAACCTGCTGACAGCAAACTACATTTAGTGCCCAAATGCAAAATATAACAGAGCTAAAGCTCTGGTTTCCATCCCTAACACAGTACCAATAAACACAAACTTTTAGAAGCTTATAGCACTGCATGTGTGACCTTTTTGACTTCTCAGAAGAGATGCCGATGTTTGGCTGAAAGAGTATGTCGTTAGTTTAGTCAAGTTCTGCTAGTAAAATGTCAGGTAAATTTTCTGAATTGTCTGCTACTACCTGGCTGGATGGATGTGACACGAGCTCCTGTGGAATCCCAGGTTGTCTGGAAGCCAAAGTCTCTGCTGCTGTTGGGCTTCTGGTTCAGGCTAATCCGCATCTCACTGAATTTCTCCTAAAAACCACAAAACCAACATGGGTTAGTGAGAATAACTTCCAATGTATGAATGCGGACTGCTTTTCTATAGCTACAGAGATATGTCATGTTATTTGTATGAGCAGGCCATCTCTGGCAAGTAAGCATTTCATGAATCATTTATGGTCGTTGATTAAATGCTAATCTCTTGCTACACGTTTGTTTCTGCAGACGGTCACTATTATTTCTAACGACAAACTTATTAAGGTAAGTACCTGGCTTGTTTCTTTGGCTGGAGCAGGACTGACAAGAGTTTCCTTCTCCACATGAGGAAGAACAGATGAGATGCTCTGAGTAGAAGTGCCTTTCTTTGTTGTGGTCTGCTCTTCTGCCTCCTCCTCTTCGTCACTGCTGTGTGCTGAGCTTGAGTGAGCTTCATCCTCGGATGTCATGAATTGGTGATACCGGCTTGGCACCGTCTTCTTAGAAACATCAGCATTGCCATTGACCTGTTTTTGGGAGTAATCCATCTGTCCAGGATGAGCATAGAATGGAAAATAATAACAACATTATGTAGAATAAATATTATTACTGGGCTTTTGATTAATAAAATAATTCCTTTCAGTTAGTAAATTATGCTAGAATAGCTGGTGAAAGTGTTGGCAACTACTCAAGTTGTAGGTGTTCAAATCTTTTCATCAGAATATTAACAACTATGCATCTCAAGGAGGCTCAAAATAGCAGTTCTGCTTGTTGACTTGGGTTAAAAACGACACAAACTTCATTAATTATTTACATCGTAATCAGATCAGATTCTTGGGTAATATTGATGTGCTTAAAACAAACTACCTGGCGAGCCATATAAAGACGTCCCACTGTCAAACAAATACAGTCTCATCCTGCCCTCTAGTGCTGCCCGGGTATTTTTCTGTTTAGTTGTAAAACCATCTAGTACTCACTGTATAGGCTCTGGGAAGAGAGGTGATGCTGGGGGGCTGGGTCCCAAAGGGCCTTGGCGTCACAACTGAGGTCAGACGAGCACTATCCGATCTCTGGTAGTTTCTGGGGAGGGAGGCAGAAACCCGAGACACCCCAAGAGGCTTGGGTTCCATTGAGCTGTGCTGCGGTTGTTGTTTGTTCAGAGAACCAGAGGAGGTGGCCTCCACTTCAGTTTGTGTGCCCAACAATGGGTGTCTAGCCTCTGGCACCTTCTGTAGAGAGCTGGAAGAAGAGACACCGTCTGTGGCCTGCTCTTTCTCGGTCGCGCTGGTGCAATCTACAGCTTGCCTTCTCTGTAAAGGTACAGGTTTTAGAGAGTTGAAGCTGCTATCAGAGCTGTGGCTGGCTGGAGTTGTAGTAGGAGTGTCGGTGGCTGTGGTACTGGTGGTGCTGGAGATGCTGTCTACAATTTTGACTTTCTGTAAAGTGGGAGGGGAAGGAACCCTAATAGTAGATGATGAAGCTGCTGGGGGTTCTGTTCTCAGAGAGGGCTCAGGTGATTCAGAGGAATAGATTGGAGTGTCAATAGTGTAACTTCTGGTAGGGAGGGTTCGTGAATGCAAGGAAATGGCAGCTTGATCAAATACGTCGTCGTCATCCAGGAAAGACAGAGATCCGAGACGACTGCCGATGCTGCTTTTTCTTTTATTTTCTCTGCAGATAGGACAAAATGAGATGAAAGAGAATAAATGACAAAAAAAGTTCAAACTGGACAGTATTGGATAAGATTCCAGATGAAAATGACTTAGGGATGTGCATGAGGATGGTTGCAGAGAAAAGATGTGGGGCAAAAAAAGGGTTAAGCTATGATTAAATTACACTTTCAGACTGTAGAAAAAAAATAATACAATCTCCTCACCCACTCCTGCTAAAATGATCATGTCATTACTGCACAAAACAAATTCTCTCACACACTTTTTTTTTTATTACCTGGCAAAGGATCACCCTCTGAGAGTTAAAAAGGTGCACAACAGAGAGACATATTCAGTGTCCAATACCCCACTACAATCAAATGCATCCTTGCATTATTTTAAGCACCTGATCAGGTGCGCTTTTCCTCACCTCTCTTCTTGCATCTCCTTGAAGGTCTTCGACCTTCTGTTGCTGCTGTATGTGATTTGTTCTATTTTCTCCCTTTCTTCTTTCTTCTTCACTATATCAGAATTCACACTCCTGCGACGGCTTTTCCATTTTGTCAGGTCCTGCAGCGAAAGCAAGCTTAAATCACCTTATGCATAACAGCTTTTAAAATAAGATTCTGCTTGAATCTAGAACATAAAACCCAGCTTGGTTGCTAAGTATGCAACTGATGGGAAAGAAGTTGAGAAGGGTAAAAAAGAGAAGGGGCTATGTTTGAAGGTGTTCTATTTGTGAGCTTTAGGCTCCTCCCGGCTCATTTCCCCTGTGTATGGAGGACTGTGTGACCTAAATGCTGCTTTAGAACTATTATTTCACCATGACACCAATCAGACCAATGACAATCTTGACGACTGGTCTTGCATATGAGGATACCATTCCCTTTTATTTATTATTTAATTTATTCTATTATTGAACATGTGTAATGGACAACTTGGATTTAAAATAGTGCTTAACATATTTTTTGAGTGATGAAGTGTAGTTATTTTCATCCTTTGTGTAACATCTTCCTCTTACATCATCCTATCCATATCAAATGAAAACATCATTTCATAATAACTTCATTATTAGTATAGGATGTACTGATTCTTGCAACAGTGATTTGGAAATGAGGACAATCCATAGCCAGAGGGCAGTGCCTCATCACTCAGTGTTTACCCATATAAACAGCTCTGTTTTCACCCTACAGACACCTACAACACCCAAAAACCTGCCACACACAACTCACAGATCATGTGCTCATCTTTCACTTCAACTTTACTGTATATGTGCTGTAACCAAACTTTTTCCTGCAGCTCATCTTTGTGGACAGACAAAATCCTCGGGCATTAATGTGTGGTACTAAGATATACTCACATCCTGCCACTTATCTTCACTCTCCTTGATCTGGTCACGATACTTTTTGAGCTCTTCGTAGCGAATCTGCCTCATAGCCGCAGCGTCTATCTGGATATCGCTTGTTGATTTACTCCTGTTGAAAAGGCAGGAAAAAGGTGTTTTTTATATATATATATATATATATAAATAAATAAATAAAACACATATATAAAGCATTAAAAAATTTGAAAGTTCATTTGTCAGGTTGAGGTAATGCTCACTAGCTGAGGCTCTTCAGTCATGGTTAAAAGATTTTATAGTTATATTTACAGCAGATGTACATGCACCAATAAAGGTTTCAAATAAGCTCGAACAACAAAACACATTCAGTACTTAAATAAATTCCAGAGTCCCTACATCAGAAGATTTGACACCAAAGCTGAAAACAAATGCCAATACATTTTATTTAATATGCCATTAAGTGTGAGTTTGCATACACGGCACACCGGTCAACCACACAAACTGTAAAGGGATGTAAGCCCAGTGGGTTAGTAACATAACACAAACCTACCCCCTTCATGCAAAACAGGCTAGTTTACAAAATCTTCACACCTAATGAAAAAAATAAACAAGCATACCTGTAAAGATTTGCATCTTTTATCTTGCAAACAGTGTTCAGACCGTTGCTTGGTCATAACTCCCACTGGGACACACTGCAGTTTAGTTACATGACCCTGCATATTACTATTGTATCAGTCGTTTCACTTTGTTGCTTTCTAGGATGGCTCTGTGCAACTACCCTCACACCTCACCCTGAACTTGGCACTAAGTCATACAATACTTGATGTTGTGTGTCAGCATTTAGCAGCTAGAGAGTGAGAACAGCAGCACAAAAGCAGGAGGCAGCAGGGTGCGACTGCAAGAGGCCAGAACAAATGCAAACGTGCCACATTCCTGGGAAACCTTTTCAACTCACCCATCGATACTCTCTTCTGAGTGGTGCTGTCTAGGGGAAGCGGAGAGAACCACAGACAACAAAATCACATTTCTGCAGGATGGTTTTTGATACCGAGGTCAAGAGTTTTGAGGCCAAATTGCACCATGAGCCGGTGGGCTTCAGTTATATTTAAACCCAGCGTGAGCAGGAATTTGCTCATCCATACTGGATATGCAGAAGGAAACAGTTAAATGTGTGTACATATGTGAGTAGTAGGTCTAGACCACACCATCACATTTCCTTACTCTGACATTTAGATTGAGGTGTTGTGTAGACATACATCTTTACCCGAAACAATACCACATTTCTGGAGAATCCAACATGTTACTGGAAACATGACTTATACATATGGGACTGAAGTACATCCAGATGGGCCTGCCTCGAGTTAAATGGTTGCTTTGTGTGAGGTTTTGTATGTCTGGTCATGTTAAAACTCATCTTAAAAAATTGTTTTCAGGTTACTATGGAGTCCACATGTCACATCTACTTTCAGAGCTGTGGGGAATTTCTACAGTTTCTGATGTTGGCACAAAAGACAAGACAGCATTATGTTTCCCTGCTTGATGCAGTCAGAATATTCAGGATGTTATGTTAGGATATTTTTCAGACTCCAGCCTTTCCACACTCTCCTGCTGCTGCAATTTGAATTTTACATGATGGTGCAAAACTTTTCTTTGCTGAGAAAAATCGCATTTGAATTTGCACTTGGGTTAGATCCATGTTCCTGCAGATGTAAGGTGGGGTTAAAAAAAAATAAAAAATCAATGCAATTCAATGCAAAGTAATGATGTTGCTTATTTTTCTTTATTTGTAGCATGGATATTTTTTTTTCCAATCATAAGCAAACTCAGTCTTGCAGGAAGCAAAACAAATATTTTGGGTGAGGTCAGACCTGTGCATGATCTACCAGATCATTTGGTGAAAAAAAATGCTCATTTGTTCATAAATCATGCAACACACATCAGCAGTTGGTTTATTGTACAATCTGGGCACACTCTGCATGTACAAACCATCTATTTTATAAATAAAATTTACTATAGGTTTGACAGACTATTTTGAACACTGTAGACACTGAACGATCCAGTGAAGAAACAAACAGGCACTCTAGTATTAATCTGCTTCTACAGTTTCAGTGCTGCTAGCCTCTCCACCAAAAGCTTCTTCTTATATCTTAATTGACTTGCTTCTCTGATTTCCTGCCACCTCTGAAGGTCCCCTTCACTACAGGAGGAAGGCACAGAGGGTGTCATGTGAGCAGCTGATGGGCCTCTCGGCAACGTCTGACTCTGATCTGAATAATTTCCAAGCTTTCGAATTAGCATGTCATCAGTTTTAGGATGCATTTCATCAACATCAGCTTTGTTCTGATTAGCTGGTGCTACTTCTTGAGTCAGAGGACTTGGAGGGCAGAGAAGTCTGGCTTTAAGTTTAGGAGGAAGAGACCAAGGTTCAGGGATGGGCATAGAAGCGTAGTTGTCGGGGGCTCCTGATAGCGGCCGTTGCTGCTGAGCCTGCTGAGTCTTCTCTTTACGATAAACCACATCGTCCTCCTCGATGTCGGGAAAATCAGTTTCCTTAGTGTCTCCGCTACGACGTTGCTGGGTAACAATATTGATTTGTGGCTCAGATGTGTAGAATCGACGGTTAGCAGACAGATGAGTCTTCATCATAGCCAGGTTTGTGTTGCACCTAAACGCCAGGGTTCGCCTGGTAAACATGTCATCATTCTCCAAATCGGGGCAAATACTTTCATAATCAAAGCGATCCATTAATTCTCTGGGGTCTTGGCGCCCCAGGAGTGGCCATCTCTCACATTTGACCAGTCTAGGACCTGATGTCGGGTCCACGGGGGCAAATACCAGTGGAGGGGTCTCTAATAAAGGTAATTGTATCTTGGGGGGCTGTGCAGAAGTATGTGGTTGGACATGAGGACTGCAGGGTGGGCAGAAGAAGAGAAAAAGGACAGAGAGGTGATGAGCGCATGCATGTGAACTAGATGAAGGTGCAAGAAAAGGAGGAAAAGATTCGACAAGCAGCCAAAAGTAGTGATATTTGATTCAGATGTTGATCAAATTAAGATTTACAGTTACACTGGAATAAAACTGTGATGATACTTGTTATAAAAACTAGTCAAAAGGAGACTAATTGAATAAGGAATCATAATAATGAGACACAGCTTTTTTTTTTCCAACTAAGGCAAGCAAACTTTGCTCTGCTTTTTAAAGCTTGTTAGGGCAACTCCAGAAGCTTGACAGCATACTTTATTAGTTTATTAGAAAGCAATCCATCAAAACTTCTAGCTGGAGCAAGTCAGGATTATCCTACACAATCTGATGCTTGAACAATCCTGCATCATCACAGTCATGCAGCTGTATCAACCTTTTCCCAACAACAATGGTGGCTTGAGCCGAGGCTTCATGTGTGTGGGAGTGAGAGGGAGGTGGGCCAGAACGAGAGGGGGCAGAGGACAGCCAAGGACTGATGTTGCACTCTGAGTCATCTGATGAAGAGCCCGACCCCTGATGGCTGCAGCCGGGAACAACAGGATGGACGAAGGGAAAAGAGAAAAGGTAACGGGGAAAACAAAGAAGGAAGTGGTAAGAAAAGAGAAATGTAAGTAAGTGGGGGAGAAAATGCAGTGAATCATTGCATCCAAAATTTAAAATGTATAAAAAGGTTAGACTGGCATGCAATTGTATGAATTGAATATAAGATAAAGTGATTAAGGGAGGAAGTAAGAAGGGAATGAGCTGAAGTATACATCCAAACTTTGGTGTTATATTTATGTTGTATTATAGACTTGTATATGTGTATATATAGACTGTTGCATGACTATCTGTTTACTTTGGTTAGATATAATATAAATTTGGGTTCAGTTTATTGAATGCTACAAATACCCTCACACACCTGAAACCTTGCATTTTCCTGTACCAGGGTCTCCTCTGAGAGCCCTGTTTGATCATCTGCACATGAACGTCTTCTTCAGGTGTCCAGAATTTTGGTAAAAACTTGTCGTAAGACACGCTGCTCACAGGCTGGGGCTTGATACCCATCTTTCGGGCATAGAGATCATCTTGGACTGGGTCAGCATTGCCCACCTCATCATCTTCATCCTCAGAGTCATCATAAATGTCCCTGAACAGGCTGTTAGTGTGCACGGCTCGGCTGTGGTCCACCCTCACGGAGCTGTGCTTGGGTGACGGCACTTTCCCGCTTTTGCTGCTCAAGAGAGACAGCCAACCACAAGTGTCAAAATAATTTTTCAGCAGCAGAAGAGCACAACAGTCACGCAAAAAAGGAGCACAGCAACCTCAAATGAAATGACGCAAGGATTAGCAAACCAAAGCAAGCCCAAAAGCAAACTGTAAGGTAAAAATCTTATTTAAGGAGCCATGTTGACAACTCAAATCCCTCCTCAAAGCGCGTACAATCCAGAAAAAGCAAATGTGGGAGCTTTGCACCTGAAATTTTGAAAAATTATTTGAATAATAACAAATAAACTAAAGGGGCGTTAGAGGCAGCACACTTTGACCAAATGGGTTGCTCATGGTTACAATTAACCATGCAAAATGAAGATAAGAGAAGCATTCGTGGTTGCTCTCATCACACTGGCACATCACACCACAGCTTCATGTTTTCTGACCTGTAGCAGGTCACATTTTCCTGATGGAGAACACTGGGAGACATATTGACCTTGGGCCAGGGGCCTCCTTTCGGCCCAGGCAACCTTCCCTTTGCCAGGGGACTGATGGGCAGAGCAAAGTTGGTGGGAGGAGCTGGGGTGGGGCTGTGGAAGCGTCTGCTTGCCAGATCGTCTAGGACAAGATCGGGATCTGGTCGATCTGCATCTGAGTCACTGCCACTTTCATAATCCCGGGCCCACTGGAGGTCAGCTGCTGACGTGGAACTCTGGGCGACTTGGTTGTTGCCATAGGAGTCAGTGGAAATCCTCGTTTTACTGACATTTTTATCCCACAGCAAAAATTGACAACACCATGGACCGTTCAGACAACACAGTGATGAGAGGAGAGAGCCAGCATGTAAACATCACATGGCACAAGCCAGGATTTTAGCAATGGAATCTCGTCGGTACATTTCTTTTCAGCAAGAAATATAAGGAACAGTAGCTCTTTAATAATTACAGGAAATAAGAATCAATCATTAAACAGATCAATGTTATGGTACCTGTTGAGCGTGCCTTCATCCTCTGCGCTACTGATGTTGGCCCAGCTGCGCCGGTTGTCTTCATTACGTTCAGCCCGTTTCTTTCTTAGTGGAGCAGGCACATAGCCTGACTGCTTGTCTTTAGTGGGCAGGAACTGGTTAAACTGCATGCTGGATTTAGGTGTGATGACTGTAGACCGGCGGTAACCAAAAGTGTCCTTGTTCTCGGCCATCCTGAAGACTGAATCTGCCTCTGTGTCGCTACAACAACCTTGACAATAAAGGAGAACAGGAACAAACGGGTTTAAGACATTTAAAGAAAGTGGGAGTGGGAACAATAACTAAAGAGTGAGGGGAGAATGTTGTGTACTCTAGTGAGACTTTGGAGAAGTAACAGGGGTGTAGGGGTGAGGAGCAGAGGCTTCCTCATTTACAAGCTAGTGTAGACAGCTGTGGAATGTCTCACTGCTCTCCGTTACAGAATGAAAAGAAAAAAACTGCTTTGGCATTACTAATCAGCAGTTTTCTCTATTAAAAGCACAGGAACAAAGAAACAGATCAATTTACCATTATTTTTTTTCTCAATTTTCTTGAGATTATATTTTCATTAAAAATATTCAGTTGCAAAAGCATACCACTAGATGGCAATATGTATTTGTTTTCCCAAAAGGGAGTAAACTTTTTGGCCTCACTTCATATTGAAACTCTAGACAGATGAAATGGATTATAAATATTTGTGCAGAGGCACAAAATGAAAAGGTTTAGACAAGCAAATGACCATTTACTTTTCAGTGTAAGAGGCAGTCTGTAATGACCCAAAACATGCTGTCAAAAGTAAAAAAACAAACAAACAAACAAAAAAAAAACCTTGTACAGTGAAAGCAATTAAGGGCAGCAATATACATTAAAAGTGGTGTAAGAGCTGTATATCTTAAAAGGTGATTATGTTAACATCTCCTACCCTCGCTGTTGCCTTTTAGAGTGATGTCAGATGAGATGCTGTTAGGTCGGGAGCCTAAGGAGTCTAAGCTGTCCAAGGAGTCGTCTCTTCTATGTCTGGTGCCACCTCCTCCTCCTCTACGATGGTAGAGCTCCTCTCGCTCGGAGTACCAACTATCTCCAAAACCGCTGTCTCTGACGTTGCTGCTTGTCTGATTCGATGATTCCTGCAGAGCCTTTCACACACATGATCACCCATACATTTAAAAAACAGATTAAGCTCCACCGTATGTGTGTGCATGTTTGAGGGGGTGTCAGATCTCCTGGGTAGTTTGAAGTAATGGCTCGCTGGCTTCTCATTTCTGCACACTAAGTTGCTGTAGACAGACATTCCTATAGTGAATTGAAAATCTAGACTACATGGTAAAATTTGCAAGGACTAAAACCAAACTATGTTCTCATCTCTACCATCTCTGCCAAAACAAATAATGCCACGACTCCCACACCCTTAATGACTGTGTTTACAATAAGAAAAGAATGTCACTCTACATAAACACTTAAAACTCCATAGTCTCTTTAAACAGAACAGTTAGAGACAAGTCAATACTCTTCAGCCACTTTAAAAAGAAAAATTTCAAATCTGTAATCTTTTAAATCTTGCCAGACAATGCAGGTCCCCGAATTAAACCAAACCCCATGCCACTGAAATGTTTAGCCAATGCATGGTCAAACATGCAAACTGTGCTCTAACCAAGGGCTATTACTGAAAATCCCTTTAGTTGGTTGAATTATAGAGGCCGTGCTCACCACCTATAAATTCATGTGAATGCAAAGTGCCAAGTTCAACACTGGCATGGGCAAGGGGAGGAAATGAGCTTCTTATTTAATGAAAAGACGATGCTATTTTCGCATGTAAACTATGCCAACAGTGTGCTAAGCAGTAAACAAGATTAAAAATAGTTTAGTCAAGGGATCAGTTCATTTATGACTTAACGTAGCTTTGGTTTTAGTGGCTAGCAAGCTGCAGCCCCTTGGCCTATTGCAATCATTCTATAGCACATTCTCGTCATACCAGGGAGGATGCAAAAATGCAACAAAGGGTTTCAGTCTATGCTCTTTGGTTCATGACGGCATAGATAAAACAAACTAAAAGCCCAATGACATAATTACTCGTTTGAAAGAATTTACCTTGTAGAGTGCTGTGCCCAATAATCCCTCGAATGCCTTGAAATTCAGGTAAGGTCCATCATAGAAACAGTCACATTGAGCTCTTCTACCCAGCCAGTAAACAGTGATTAAAACCTGTAGAGTGGAAAAGGCAAAGGTTTATTATACATATACCTATAAATCTAAATTAATTATTACCAACTAAATTGGTCAGGCTATCACTGTACTTTCACCCTGAGTGATGATGCAGTACTAAAGTAAGCGATTGTTATGATAGTTGTAACCCTGCTTTCAGTGAATGAGGTTTATATCACCCAGTGCTATGCTCTTGTTTCCAGGCTCATCCAGAAAAGTCTACTGCTGTTTGTGTGTGCATCATAAGGCTGAACAGGTAATTATAGTGCACTACAGCAAGCAAACATCACCACACCAGCGGTGCTAAAGCTTCATTACAAATAAGAGTTCAAACTTTATGTATTGGGTCCAGAATAAACAAAAATATTGGATGATGATGTGGTGATGAGATATGCTGTGTTCACAAGCATTTTAAAATGAAGTTGAAATAAAGCTTTAACTTTACGTAAAATAAAAAAAAATGAATAAAAAGTATAGATAAGAGGCCATCTAAGACATCATGATTGTGATTACATGATCATGTAATCACAATGTTTACAGTGTCAATCTGTCACCATTTAACTTTTTCCATCTAATTTGTATATTTATAAGCAATACATATCTATCAATGCTAATGTCAAATTTTATGTAATGTCTTACCTAATTTGCTGCTACACATGTAAAAGGTAGCAAATGCATTTCACATGTATACCATAGAAAGTGTAGTTGTAGGCTTCAAATTTAACAAAACAAAACAAAACTTGTATTACTATAAAATTAAGGGATTCTGTTGGTTGATGTCAGGACTGTAACTGAAATAAATCATGCTTTATGTTTCTTACTAAATGACAGGCCAGTGAATTAATATCTGAGACAAAAACTCACATTTTTCAGCCTCCTGTTGGTCTCTTGGTGCCTGAGAGGAATAAAAGAGAAAAAGAGAGGTGTGCATGAGGGAACACCACAAGAACAGAGGGTATCGTTGTTAGGTCTATGTGCTGGGCAGTGAAAGAGCTGGAAAGTGAGAGTACAATCCAGACTACTGCCAGCCCTTTACTCACTCTCAAACAACAGCAACACAAAGGCAGTGAGGAAAAGTAAACACATATGTGAAAACAAAGGAGAGAGGAAAAAAATCACAAGTTGTCATTAAAGTGTTCAGCTTTCACATAAGTGTGCCTTTTAAACAACTAAGTTATTAAACTAATACCTGTTAATTTAACATCAAATAAGACTTTGCTGTCGGTGCATGAAATCTCAAAGCATTTACCAAGGGTCAGATACATTTCCAGCATATTTCTAGGGTTTGACAGTTGACCTGGTCACAATAAAATCTCTTTACAGGAAACAGCCAGTTCCTGTGAAAACAAACAAAATCTGCAGCCTTAACCTGCCACACTCTTCTTATGTGCAATCACTGTTAACCCGTCACCCAGCATGACTAATATCTACCTAGAGATGTTAGTGACAGATTGCTACAATACATATAACGACAACAGAAGATTTACAATCTGGTTTACATCTCCTATACGTGTGATAAATTCCTGTTATCATGTGGTAATACGATAACCACACATGCCTCTTCAGTCAAAGCACTCAGATTTCTCAAAGGCTTCTCCCTAGCACACTATGTGACTGCAAAAACTTGTTGACACTGTTAGGCATGTAGGTGGTAGCACCTGAGATCAGTGCTTGTCAATCAAATCTTCAAGTTCATTTAGGTTGCTTGGTTCAGAGGGAGCAACCAAAGTAAGGAGATATATTTAAATACATTATTTAACAGGGTCACCATCAAGGGCAATCAAAAGTTTCTGTGCAACAGTAAATTATACACGTATAAGTACATTTCCTCAAATACTGTTTTTTTTGTTTTTTTACTGCGGCCTCACAGCAAGGTCACTGGTTCGAACCATGGCTGGGAATGAGTTAAAACAGTAGCGTTTCTGTGTGTGGATGTTCTCCCTGTATATGCGTGGGTTCTCTCTGGGTACTCTGGCTTCCTCCCACCGTCTAAAGACATGCACGTTAGGTTAATTGGTCACTGTAAATGGGAGTAAATGTGAATGATTGCCTCTCTGTTTTGGTCCTGTAATTTATTCTGCCTCCAGCTTCCCTGCGACCCTGAATTGGAATAAGTGTTATAGAAATGAATGCATTTTTATTTTTCTTGCTTGAACGCTTCAAGTCACTATTACTAGTTAAACGAATGGAAGATGAAATGATCACTAAAAGAAATAACATTGCCAGAAAATGGCAAATACTTTACAAATACTCAAGACTCTTCAAACTCTATTCCAACACCTGCAGTAATACTCTAAGCAGCAGCAATCAAGCACCCTGAACATTCCACTAACTGATGCATGAAAATCAGGAGAAGGCAAAAATATTTTTTTAGCTTTAGCTGTTTGTGTAGCTTCTCAGTTATACAGGCTTAAAAAGATGGCAAGTGGACTTTTTTATTAGCTCTTGAGGATATTCAACCTCTTATCTAAAAGGCTTTGTACCAGCTGGTGACCAATTTTAGACTCAAACTGCTGTGGGGACATTGACACGTTAACATTTATTTTGTATATCTTCAGACTTAAGATCTGGAGATTTAGGGTTTTCAGAGAGTTCTCTCCTTATTTAATAATCCTATGGGGAAAATGAACATTTTAAAGAACATTGAAGTAAAGTTGACATTTGTGGAATAATCATCAGAAGAAAACATTTCCTGCTTTCCAAGTACAAATTTCAGTATCAGAAGTTCGCAAACGAACATTTAACAAAACTTATTGGCCGCAATATTCCTAAAGAAAGAGTGAACAGGATTATACCAATAAAAGAAACACCTCTAATAAATATTGTTATGCAGAGGAGTGGCTAAAACTTGTTTAGGGATCGTCTTACAGTCAGTGAATATAATAGCCAGACCTCAGAAAAATCCTTGCATGACAAATTTTACAGACCTTGAATTCTTTTGCAGGTCAAAGATACCTCCAAAGTTTATTGGAATATTCTTAGCAGGCTATGAAAAGGATTTACAAGCTGTCATATGTGTCAGAGAGGGCATTACTGACCATGGCAAGCGGAAAAAAAAAACTTCACCTTAGGCTTTTTTTTTTTTTTTTTTTTTTTAATCTTTTACTCAAATAAGGTAATCACTTAATCACAATAACAGAAATTTTTACCAGGAGTGCCCAAAACTTTCCTGAGCAACTGACATCAGCCTCTCCATTGAATGCGTCAGCGTTTCACTTTAAATTAACTTTAACTTACACACAACTTTGAACTGCACAAGTAAGACAATAATGTACAAAGATTTGCCAAAACAATTATGCGAGAACAAGCTAAGAACTTTATTTAAACTATACTTAAGACATCCATCATTGAGAAGCAGCACAATTTATTTAGAGCTGTGTCTTTTTACCACCGGTTGAATACAACTCCTGCATATTAACATCTACCACTGCTCAGTTTTTCAGCTTTGCCAAATTCTGGAGGGAACATCTGTCTCAAGGTGCAATTTGCCAAGTAGTTGGCAACAGCGTTTGTCTGCTATGTAGTGGCTTTCTGAAGCTTTCTACCTTTCCTTCTGAGGCTGAAAATATGCAGCAAGAATGGTAAAAGGACTGTATTTATGAACTGCAGTGGTTTTCTAGTCTTGTTGACCACTCAAAGCACCGTTGCATTACAAGCCACATCCGTACACACTCATGCAGAACTTCTTAGTCTAAAGCCTTACAGGCAATACAGTTCTTTTTCTTCATCAGGCAAACACTCACACATAGATGGACAAGTAGTATGCGCTTTAAAGTAACATATACCAGAGAAATAATTGTTGTTGACAGCTGTTGTTGCTGTACACATGTTTCAGTGCTGAGCTGTACTAAAACCTGTATAACGAATCTGAGAACAACTTCTACCACTAGCAACATTTGACTGGATGGGAAGAAAATCCGTTTTCCCACCAACATGCGTCATCTCACACCATGAGATTTCAACATGCTAACTCTCCAACAGTGAAAACTGAAGTGGATGTTTTCCAGTTTGGCATGGCACAAATTTATGAGTCCAATGAAAAAGTGAATGGCTTGGAAGACATTAACAAAGTCTTAGATTATAGTGACAGCATGCCCCCCCCCCAAAAAAAAAAGACAAAGAAAAAAAGATTTGCAAACAAAAACTACCAGAACGCTAACACTCTTCTATGAATAATAGGAACAGTTGAAGAGTGGAGAAATGTAAAAAAAGGGGGCTATTTCAGGTCTGTAGTGCCTCAGGATTTGCTGTAGTCTGTAAGAATCAGCTGAGTACTCATATGATAGAGCACAATCGTCTCTGGAGTCTGACACACACAAGATATGTACAGAATGTAATACTTAAAAACAGATTCTCTGAAGCAGTGTTATCAGTTTCACACATGCAAGTACCCAAGAACTAATAAAACTGCTTTGAAACACATTTCCAATTTCAAATTCAACACATGAAATAGATGTCATATGAATAAAATGTCTTGTGAGTTTATAAAACCTTTCTAGTCATCTCTACCTCATTAGTTTCTCACATTGTAGGCAAAAACATATTTAAGAGTTCCAATAGGCTGTACATGCTTTTCAAAATGGCTGATTAGACAATACTGTGCATGCCATACAGTAAGTAAACAAAGATCTGATAGGAAAAAGGGGGGAAAAAAAAGGTTGACATGTATATTGTAGGCGTTCTTTTTCACAAGCAATTAATGTCAAGCCCCAGGCAAACGCACCGCATGATTTAACAGACTTTCACACCACTGCACTCCTGATGAGGTCAAAAAGTGAGACACGACCGAGTCAGTCCTTTATAATAATAAACAATCATGGGAAATATCAGAAAACAAGCTGCTAAGTTACACAGGCTAATTATACAAAGCCAACCACAACTTAATTAATCCGATTCAATTCTGATGGGTAAAAGTTTTGTCAAAACAAAAGAAATGCTGAACTTTACTAAATAAAGCAACCAAGGAAGAAAGTAAAGACGAACAAGTGAGACTGAACTTACACCAACTGAACATAAGCACAATTCAAATTTTAGACAAATAACTTCCTAACAGACCAATGTAAATGATCTGTCTGAATCTCTTCCCTGTTGTGTAACTAGTGAAATAATGTTACGATCCACAGTGAGATTATAACTCTGCAAGCGAATGCGGCACGTTCAGTCTACAGCGAATTTACCTGCTCAACCTCTTCAATACAATAACATCAAAAAGAACCCACTACCAAAGCCTTAAATTAATGGGTGTGCACAGACAATCAGAAGCGTACCTTTGTAATGAGAATCTTTTTCTCTGTCACGATCATCACATTATCAATCTTAATCTGTACTTTGTTTGTCCCCAGTCATAAAACTCTTGGGATTTAAAAAAGGCTTCTAGGCAATCTCAGCAGTTCTGCAGTCTGAGCAGGGGAATCATCTGTGGTTTAGATGATGTTGGACATCATTGTGTTGTGCTTATCTGAGACACTACAGTCTCTGTGAGCAAGGAAACAGGGTGAGGCTGGCAATCTCTCTCCAGTTAGCTACAAAGCACAAACATAACCCTTGTGTGGCTCTTGTATAGCTAGTACTGATCGCTCAGCATCTGCCCACAGTTCACACAATGTAATGGCAGTTCCATATACATATAAAACCATGAAACTGTAGCTGGGCCAGTATTGAGAACCACACCTGCTAATGCTAACACACAAGATAATGAATTTTTGGCCTTCATCAAAACTTGTCATTATCATTTGAAAGCCACTTAAAACAACAAAAACACACACATTATGGTACATTTATTTTGCAGCTGGATAAATTCTGACAAGAAGATGTGAAACTTTAACAAAAATAAATTTATGTGAGAAACAATAAATTCCTTCAGGTAGTTTGAACATTTAGTTTGATGTGCAGCCAGAGATGCTATTGCATAATCCAAATCATGCAATCACACCACTCAGCCACTCCTCATCTATTGTCTAAAAGCAGTCCTTTTTAAAGGACAATAAAAAAAAAAAATAAATAAAAAACCTGAAGATCATGTGCGGTTTCTTTTTTTTGGTTTTGAGAACTGTCAGACCTTGTCAATTATTTGCTTAATCAAACAGCGGAAAAGAAAGAGACTTTGGACCCATCTCTGTGGGGGATTTGTTATGTCACTGGAGGTCATCAGGGAGAAACTGGACTTCCAGCCATATGCTCCTTAGAACTACATCAGAAAATTTTATATTGATTTCAACATATTCCATTACAAGAAAAAGCCCTGCTATCACAAAAGTACAAGTACGTAAGAATCAGTAAAATATAAATGCAGCTACATGTTTTTGGGGTAATCAGCCATAAGATCAGATATTACATAGAGTCTGCATATATTGTCTTTTAGGTTCTATATAAAATTACTTAGCCACTGAGTTTTAAATGCAAAACAAATGCAGAAGTGCTTCAGTATTTACCATATGTTAATCTGTTAGTAGAAATGCAAAATGGTGTGGCGGCTTTACAGCTCAATGAGAAGAACACAGCAGCTCGTGTACAGAGGCAGGCCAGGTTTCAGTTCTGACGTTTTGGGCCATTTACTGTAACAGATGTCCCTAAAAAGTGGACTTTAATTAGTATAATGCTGAAATGGCTGAGTCAAAAACATTTCAGGCAGCAGACTTCAATTCAGTCTGCTCTTGACATAACTAAATTACTAAATTATGATTTTTTTTTTCCCTGCTGGACATTATGCTGTCATTTGCGTAATTCTGATCAGGGAGCTGGTGGAAGTAATAAGACAGCCAATTAAAAAAATAAAAAAAAGAACAGAGGGAAGACGAGTCAGGAGTTTCATTGGCAGGTAAACTTAAGATTTAGCTGTGTGTGTTGTTGAAATCACTTGTTCTTAATTACACATAACAGACCTTTAACAGACTATGTAATTTTTGGGCAAGTCATTTTTTTTCTTTACTGTTTTAAACTGTGATGCACTTTTTAAAACACTAGTTTAGTCTTAAGTATAATATTTACTATGCATATTTTGGTTTTTTTCCAGTGTTGTAGGCAAGAGTAAGCTAGTACTAGCATTGCTCAATGAATTTATAAGCCTCCTGCTCATTCAGTCATCGCATTTATGTAATGTCACTCTTTTTCAAATAAATTCTAGAAATAAAAAAATATTGATATCCAAATGTAAGTCTGGAGAAGTTAAAATGGTAGTTCAGAAACTACCGTATAGTGAGACATTTGATTTCTATATCCATTTATTTTATAGTGTATATTGAGAAGAGTTAATAAATGTTATATATATCATTGTGTTTGTGTTTGACTGATAATTATACATCAAAGATTCACTTTTGCTTTGTTCCGTGTTTTAGTCTCCAACAATATCAGCATTTCTAGGAGGTAACTGATCGACAGCCTTTATCAGACAAGTATAAACTGTGTTTTCTTGCCATTTGGTACAGAGCAAGTAGCAGACAGTTAAGCTTAAAAATCAATTTCTGATAAACTTATTTTTAATGTGACTAAAATCATCCTGTGATAAGAAAAACAAAACAGTAAATTTGCACACGAGGAACTCAAATTGTGAGTTTATGGTCTCTCTAAATAACACATTTTCACTGAGATGAAATGACAATAAATCACTGAGATTTAGTGGCATTCCAGGGCAGCTCATTGCTTGTTCTCTATGGCATCTGAGTTAAAGTTCTACAGCAGAGATATCCTTTATTGCCTCATCAAATATGCTGTAGTTTCTCTTATGATATAGGATATACAGTGGGTTGGAGATTTCCTCAGCTATACCAGTACAGTGTTTTATGTCAGCAATTTGGCTAAGCATCTATGCATTTCATTATATTATACTTATCTTTTAATATTTAGTCACAAATTAGTTGTGAATCGTAGTCAGATCCAACATGGTCAGTGTTTCATCTAAAGGAGCAAAGCTTGCTTGCTCTCGATTAGTGTTCATTATGAGGATGACGCTGAACCCACCAGCATGCTGCACTTATCAGTCAGTTGCTTTATCACAACACTTTGTCTTGATATAATACAATTTTGATATTGAATGTGTTTGTGACTGATAAAAAGTGTTTATCAGAGCAAAGGTTGCACGACAATGCAATTCCACACTAAAAGTGGTGGTGAGACCAATGCTACAACAACTCAATGGCTCAAAGGTCAGAAAAGACATGGAATAAGCGTTTATGGCTGTCCTAACAGCGGAGTGTGAATTAACTTGTGCTCTCAGAACATATTGCATCAGTCAACATCTAACTCCAGATTCATATCAGAGGACATGAGCCTTTCCCACAGCTAAGCAAGACCAATCAATGCCAAGTCAATGAGGATTTTTAGGCCCTGTAATACTGCTGAATCAGTTTCTAGAAAAACAAGACTGCAAATACTGTTTTGTGACTAATATGTCCACTACATTTTCATCTCCAGTTGATTAGCTGGGAAAATAAGTCAGACATTTAACACTACACCCCTACACACATAACACACACAATCACACACACTGAGGGAGCCCTGAGAGGGTCCTGCTGC
>JBAMHW010000014.1:10674075-10701252 GCA_037177495.1 Rhadinocentrus ornatus | reverse complement strand
GGGGGAGTGAGACAAAAGAGAACCACCCCCCCCCCCCCCCCCACACACACACACACACACACACACACACCCGACCACCCTACATCTTACAGTCAGTCCAAAAACTTGCGGAGATAATGATGTTAAAGGAATGTTATGCTGATAATCCTTCTAAATAGGCTGTACCCATCCAGCAGCTGCTAATCCTCCTATGCAGACTTGAGGACCCTGATTGAAGTACTTCACACCACAAAATAGAAAGAAAGGGCTCTTAAGGTAAATCTGATGTTAGTATTAAAGATATTCATCCCTATTTGACCACATTGTACTCACTATTTCTTTGACAGCATTCATTATCCATGATGGGCAAACTCTACAGTTACCCTCATGTGACCCCTTGCAGTGACTCAAAGAACAAAAAAAGCTATGGTTAAAATATCAGGCTACATATTATTGAATCTTGTGACAATAAACCAAGTGGAGATGGAATACTTGAAATGAGGCCTCTCCTCAAACAGGCTAAATAAAGGGTCTTAGTGTCCCATAAGTCAGATCCAGTCATAACATGCACCCATACAACATAAACACTGTAACAAAACACGGTCAAATGCCTGTCGCTGCACAGATGATTACACAGACATTTAGACGAGTAAAGACACCCTCAGGGCCATTGAAAACTGCTTGTTTATCTCCTCCCCTTGGTACTTCAACTCACAGAGGAGTTAGTGTGTGCAGCTCCATACCAATTAGTGCGTATTTATAGTGGGCAGAGGCTGATGGTGACTGGACCTGCCCAGCACCACTAAAAGCGGAACCAGGCCCAAGCTAGGATGCCATGAACCAAACCCACAGCTCTGCAACAGGCAGAGAAGTGTGCTGACAAAGGAAAAAAAATCCCTTGGACACAATTGAAACCAAAGAACCGGCCTGGGTCTGGAGCCAGTGTTGCTAAATATTCAGCAAAACCAGAGATTTATATTCCCCCCATCTCTCACTAGAATTCTTTTTTCTTCTGGAAGCTGGTATCGATTTAGTGCACTGAAAATCTTTCAGATAAGCAAAGCTAAAACAACACTTATGAGAATAATGGTAGAAAATCTTCATATCTGAATGTTAATGGGGCATGTTATCAGAAAACCTTCAATTCAGCAGAGATTTAAGTCTTCCTGAATCAAAATTAAAGGGTGAAAAAAAAACAGTTAAAAGTTTCCTCTTGCTCTTCATCCACCTCCCTTTTCTGGATTCAGTACCCAAGGAACAACATTTTCCAGTTTGTTCTTCTCCCACAGGATCCAGAAGAGGGGGATACAATGTATTAAAGACAAACCATATGTAATAAAGAAAATAGATGTATAAAAATATCTTCTAAATGTTAAATTGCATTTTTGAATGACACCGTTTCATATCAAACACTTGATCCCAGCACTTAAACACAACACTCGTTGCTATATATAGAACAGAAGCAAGACTACTTGACCACTTTGGGAGAAAAGCTATTCTCACTGCAGAGTGAAAGTGAGTAATGTTTGTTGGGACATACTTCCACTTCTCTGCATGTGGTTGGCAGTAACTGATAGCCTCCGGCCAACCAAAAGCCTTCACATTTGCAGGAGAATTTACGATCAGGTAGTTTCAAGTTTGTTTCCAAGTCTCGAAAATATCACAGAAGTGCTACTGATGGAGGAGATACTCATTACCTCAGCAGGTGCTGAGCGAGTTATATGAGAAACAGTGCAGAACAAATGGCAGGATATTTGGTTTATGTCATAACACAAGTATGACGTTTGTGTTTACCATGTGTTTATCTTGCTGTCAACTTATTGTTCCCTCAAACATGTTCAGTGCTGCGACACAGACACAAGACTGCTTGGGTTAGGGTTCTCTATAATTCCTCCAGACAGCTGGACTCAATTACTCCCACCAGAGAGAGCTTTGTGAGGGATGGATTTAAGGTAGATTTTCAAACCTCTTCTTCCCAATAATTTGCTTGGAGACACTCCCAAAACGTCATCTTTACAAGAGACAGAGCAACTCAAAAAGTTTCAATCGAAAGATACTCAAATTGTGGAGACACTAGCAGGCCTAAAAGGGTTTTTTTTAAAACTGACTGACACCAAATCAATAACAGGTTTTTCCAATCACTGAACTTTGCCTCTGTCTGACATCCCATCACTCGATCAAAAATCCAATTATCATACTAGCACAAAGACTTCTTGTCTTATGAGGTTTTGACTGAACGCAGCCTCAAGCATGGAGGATGTGATATTGTGAAGGCGCTTAAATGCCGCCAGCACTCTTTCAAGCAGCTCCTCGTTTACTGAACTTATTAGTGTGGATAGAAATTAGCAGTGACAAGTCACTGAGGCAAAAACTTCCCTCTTACTGGCAGCCAAACCTCAGACCTGTCACCATTCAGCTCAGCTGCACCGCAAACAGATTCTTCTCATATTCTAACACACACTCTACAACAAATGTTTCCCAAAGATGGCAAAAAAAAGCAATGACAGGTGTTGAATGTGACGAGCCAAGATGAGCTCTTGCAGATTTCTGTAAGGACAGGTTTGAAATGCAATTGGAGTCAGGCTGACTAAAAAGAGAAGACAACTTACCAGTCCAGCAATAGGTGTTGGCAGTCTGTTTACTCTTTTAATGATACCTGGCTTGATCTTGTTGATCAGACTGTGAGAAAAAGAAAAGAGATGGAGAACATCAGGGGACGTGAGAAAGTAAGTGAAAGCACTGGGTCAATGTATGAAAGAATGAGACTTGTTGTTAGGTCCTGGTGTTGTGCGTTTATGACTTGGTTTAATGGTGGCCACCTGGCTTCAGTTTAGTAAATCACTAGTGCTGCAACATGCTGTAAACAAAATGGGCTGAATGCTTCCAAAACATGCCCTCTACTACTGAAACAACCTCAAGCAAACCTTGTATGACCACATCTAAGCTTGGAAAGCAGTAAATGTTTTTAGGTAGAAGGTGATGAATTTTTTGGGGATATTCAAAGGGCTTCAATGCTTTTATCCAAAACTGGTTACAAGACAGGAACAATATTCAAGTTTCATTGTGGTAAGAAACTCAAGTCTATGTAGTCAGTGTTAGATTAATGTAACTCTAAATGACATTTAGTTTCATGTAAAGCAGGTACAACTGTACAATGAGCCGGTTAGGGTGTTAGCAGAGAATATGTTCTTAAAAAGACATAAATCTTTAAGAGACTCCTAAAGGTAGACAGGGACAAAAATGCTCAAAAAGCATTTGATAGTTTGTTCTTCCCATCAGGGAACCAAAAATGAGAACAATCTGGTCTGACTGCTTTGTGCTTTAGGATGCCAATAGCAAACAACATTCCCCAGAGGAGTGAAGCAGTTTAAGAAGGATAAACTTGCACGAATGACTGAGTTAAGATAGCAGATCCCACAGTGACTCTGCAGGCAGTTATTACTTATTTGATAATTTGTGCAGATGTTTGTAGCTTGTGAAGCCTAATGAGTAATAGAGTGACATGTGCCCATGCTGGTTAATCAAACAACAGATGGTCCACTGTGTTCTGGCCCATCTTTTAGGGTGTCACCGAGCTTGCTGGGGGACTTACTAAGCCAGATACAACCCAGTTTATCCTATATTGTAAAGGTCAAGGTGGTGTGACCAATGCAAAACAAAGGAGAGAAACTGGTTAAAAAAAATGGACCCAGGTTTTCCACAAGCTCTGTGGGGGTATATTTGAAATAAGGCTTATGATATTGCTACTGTGTTAGATGGAGTGAATGATTGGGAAGACAAGTAACTCAGTCTTGGAGAGATTTACTTAAAGGTGTTTTTTGGTAATCCACATGAATCTCTTAGACAAACAAACTGGGATTTGTACTAAAAATCATGAAGTTATGTGGCAGAATGATCAGTACAGTTGGGTATAATCTGCAAAGCAGTGATACCAGTAGCTATGCAAAATACAAACGGATGAGCTGGCACAAGTAGAGGCATTTTATGGATATTATTTATTTTAGCTTTGAAAAAACACAACATAACCTATTACATTTTTTTCTAATTTTACATTTTAAAAGATGTCCACCTGGGTGGATGAAAGGGAAATGAAAAAGCTTAATTTTAAAAAGCTGAGGCAGTTAAAAACAACTGTCTTTCTGCCTTGAAAAAAAGACTATCCATTAATACAACAGTTGCTGATTAAACTTCTGATCAACCCAATGTTTGATCAACTAATCAAAGCAGAACAAAGTCAAATCATCAGAGCATAAAAACTCCTGATACTGGGTGATATTTTTCAACTTGATAACTTGCTTTCAGATGTAAAATATCCAGATCTGTAAAGTAATTTGGTGCAACTTCACTCTTTGTCTAAGAAAACAATAAAAGAAATACAAAGTTCAACATGAAGTACAACAATGTCTTAAGGCTGCAGGCTGTAGGTGGATGGGATTGGCTGACAATAGATGCAAAGAAAGAATGTAAAGGGCACTTGGGTTCATTTTAACCATTTAACAGTGAAACAATAGAGCTTTTTAAGATAACACACACATACACTTATAGCTAAGTAGGATATAATCATGTATGCGACCGACACTAAACATTCCTTTCCAAACAAGAAGCTGTGATAACCACAACACAATGGCATCCAAGGCTGAGTTTCTAGGTGAAGGTGATTTAATCTGTCTTCCTCTTCCTCATGCTGAAAAAACATGGACACTGAATAAAAGCAACTGTTTTGTCCTCTGAGATTAGGTAAACACTGGAGTAAGGCCCAAATCAGCAGAGTGAAGAGCTTCTTCTTTGAGCAAACGCCAGCAGAGGTTTGGAAGATTCTGCATCTGCTGCTGGTAATTACAGCCTCCTGCTGATATGTGCAAATCACACAACTGTGTCCATCTAGCAATTAACCCACACACTCATCCTTAATATACACACACACACACATCTCTGATGTGAGAAAAAGCTACAGCCCCACAACTTTAAAAAAAAACTCAAAGGGATTCAGTGGATAAACAAATCTTGCACAGATAAATTTGTTCCTCTAATTCATCAAATCTCTTGATGCACTCAAGCTTATGAGAAAGGAGTATGCTGTGACTCTTCATTGTGGTTTTAGCTGGTAGTTTAAAATTCACTACCCGGCTTCTCATTAAAATTAAGGATGGCACTCTGCCTAACCCACAGATCTGTAACATGTGTCAAACAGACAACACACTACATCTTAAAATACATCACATCACTCATACGAAACACCATAGGGAAGATTTGACAATGATAACACCAAATAACTATGTAACACAGACTCTATTGTGCTGTCTGGAAACCCTCGGTCACTTTAGGTGGCTAACAAACAAACTGAGATGGCAGGGGGTCTGCCTGGGAAATATCAGTAACACGTAAGAGTGCAGACCTAGAGCCGAGCAGAGGGATTCCTTATGAATGAGTGGCTTAGGAGAGATGCCTGGGAAAAGCGGAGTACTTACTCACACAACAGCACGCCATTCTCCAGCGCTGATCGGAAGTCGTTGCTCCCAAATTTTTTCTTGGTTACTGCCTGGAAAAAAAAAATGGGGGGAAGACATGAACAGTGAGCAAAACAACAAGAAGGGTTGGGTGAGGAAAAGAGGCGTGTGGTGGGCTGAGAGTGAAGAGGGGTGGGGAGGCTAAGAGAAGAAAGGTAGGATGTTGAGAACAGTAGCAGAGGAAGTCAGAGGTATTTCCTCCTGAGTTCCTACATCGTCTCTGTGGGGCAGAGTCGAGCAAAATTCTTCAGGTACAGGAGCTCTGAAGTGGTTTAGTTCTTCTCGTTTAATTGCTAAAAGCTGCTGGTAAACAGGCGAGCTGTGTTAAAATGCTGGAACCAGGCTGCACAAGCCGCAAGGCTATGGGAGCATCTGGAACACAGCGCTGTATTACAGCCTCATGCCTTTCCCATGATCTCAAACCACCACTGCAGAAACACCAAGAACCATTATGTAAGCAAACACACACACTGCATGCACGGCCTGCAGCCTTAAACACATGCACATATGCAGTTCATCCACAGAAATAAACAAAGCCATGGCTTTTACCATGACACTTGTCACACATTCTTGTTAGCTTTTTATTCATGCACCCTGTACATACTCTACAAGGAAACAGTCATTTTTATGCTATAATGTGAAACTGTCAGTTTGTTATCAGAAATGAGATCATGCTGAAAGCCACTCCTTCACTCAGCTTCCTGTACTGTTAAAATATTTCTCCATTAAGTAATTGGCCCACCAGCACCTAAAAGGTGCAAAATCTAGTGCCTCAGAAAACAGGGTGTTTAGTACTAGTTTTGAACAGATTATATTTTTGTATTTTTCTTGCCTAGATGTCTAACTTTAAGGGATGCACAATGAATCCTTCTGTTCTTTTTCCATGTGGATTGTCATTTTATCCAGCACCTAGTCCAGTGGATTCTTGGTCTGCATGTCTTCACTTTTTTTTTAATGGTCTAACTTGGATTAAATATTAAATTTAATTTCTGACAAATTTTTGCTAAATATTTCATGAAGAGTAAATCAAGAAATTAGGCTGAGGTTATGGTTACACTGACAGCCACGCTGTCACATTTTGCTGCCCAACAAATTCTGTTTCTGCAATAAATCAGCAGTTCAGTTTGTGGAAACAAGGTTTTTCATTTAGATGCTGATTATACACAAAATATCCTGTTCATAAGATACTCCACTGGCAGCAATGATGGAGTTAATAGCCGTTGTCCACAGAGCTTCAATATCTGATCTGGCTCTCAAGAAAGGCTTTCTAATCCTTGTTGTATTTTTGAAGCTCTGTCGTCCATGCCTGCTCATAAAATCCCAGAAATTTGTGATGGGATTAAGATGTGGAATTTTTTGCAGGCCAAGGAAGAAGGTGAATATTGTTTATTACAAGATCTTGTGGATCCGAGCCACCTGTGGCCCCAGCATTGTCATACTTGTACCTCGACTGATGCACTGGGATAGTAGTTTAAACTGGCCACAGCATTTCATCTGCATGAACATTAAAAATTTACTTTAATAAAATCAAGGCCTAAAGGAGTGCTCAACAATAGGCAAAAGGCTAAACAATTCCATCTGGGGTGAGATGCGAGTTCAGAATCAGTTTATGGATGACTGGGTCACATCCCATAACCACCATGTTCCTCACTGCTCTTCCAGCCACAGGTCTGTTGTTCCTTCCTACATGAGAAGCAGAGGGTTATGATGCTGACTGTATTTGTTTTGAAAGTTAATTTGTTGTATCTAATGAGTAGAAACACATGGCCAAGTCAATTTATAAGAGTCCCAGTAACTTTTTTAATTGTGGACTAACATTCATTTTTCTCCAGCAGAAGAACAGCTCTGTGGTTTGATCGGTCATTGCATTGTGAAGCCATGTGAGAAAATTTTCCTTTTTGGGTCCTTTTATAGCTCTGAACTGCACAATTTTCATGAAAAGTAAAGAGGTTTGTCAGCTCTCTTGAGGAGTGAGTATCGCACAACTACAGGCAAAATCTCAATATTTTTCCGTAACAAATGAGTGGAGTGGGAAATAATACCATTTTTAGATTTTTCAACATGGTTTTGGGGAAATAAAACTGGCATAGATATTATATTTATTACTTTAGGTTTCCCAGAAGGAAGATTTGCTCAAATACTACAGTGCAAGCACAAGTGATGTAGCTGACATGATAAAAAAAAAAAATACAAACACATGGGTCAGATTTAAAGCAAAACATGGGTCTTGCAAACCAAATTGGTCAGATGTGCCTTGTTTCAAACCTTTCCTCCAATTTCTTAGTTCAAAAGGAAAAAGGGAACCAAAGATGAGCTGTTAAACTGAGGCAAGAAGTTAAGTACAGGGCATCATAAAGGAGCAGACAGAAGAAACCACAACAATTAGATTGATTGAATGAAAACCACTATTATTATTTTTAAACCATTCATGTTACACATAAGAACACACCCTGGGCAACCTGAGATGGCAAAGTCTCAAATACTCATCATTCCAACAAAATTAGACCACGCTGTAATAAACGGATCAGATTTAAGTTCTCACACGCTTGTTGCCTGCAGTATTTGAACAGAGAGATCAAATTATTACTAGGAAACACTTGTTTTGTTTGCAAAACATACCAAGTTCTTTGTCGGTTTCATTCTCACTGACAAAAATGAAAATAACCAGGCACGGGAAACACAAAACAGAAATGCAGAAAGACACGCAAAGCTGTAAACACACACATGCATCACATTCACACAAAGCGAAAACATCACAATGCAGCGCAATCAGTCAAGCTCTGCTGCTGGGATATGAAATCCTGACCCCTGCTGTTCTATAGATGTGGGGCAGAAACTGGGATTCACAAGCATGCAAACAAACAGTTGGAAACCGAACAGCAAGTATGATTCAATCTATGATCTCTCCAAAGTGGTAGTGTGGTTTTCTTATCAAAGCTGGATGTAACAGAAAACCATTCTCATCTGCGGTCTTCATTAGAGGCATGTCCTGCCCCATCAGTCCTGCTGAACCTGCCATGTGAGATTACAGCTCTAATCTAAAACAATGTACTGCCACTCTGATGTAAGTATGAGATTTAAGGCAGGACGAGAGATTTTCAAAAACAGTTTGCAAAAGTTCCAGCTAAACCCACATTCACCCCTCCTCAAGAATGTGTTGCTGATGTGTCAAACCTTAGTTCCAGTAAAGACAAAAATGTGGCTCTCGGACTCTATTATGGCTTAAAAGGAGCTCTAATACTTGTGTGAAATTAATTATTCTTACCATATTGAACAAAGACTCTCTGGGCCCATGACCACAGATATTGTTTATTCATGCAGGGCACTCAGGCAAAGCTGCATTAACACCACTAACTGTTTCTAGAATTATTTGTCCTTATTCCGCTGGTTCGAAGTATGGGTCATCACAGATTAAAAGGGACATTATCCAAATATTTCAGGCTTCCAACTCAAGAAAAATATACAACTGTGAAAGCCATCAGCATTGCCCCCACTGACATGTTACAATAAAAGGGCTACATCAACATGTATTAAGTGAAAAGCCTCTTTTATGAAGGCCTGTTTCATGTCAGTGCGTCTGAATACATGTGGCCTCACCTCTAATTGGTTTCTGTCAAAACAGTCAAAAGACCCAGAGTGGTGCTATGCTGAGCTGACCAATGATCAGTCTATGCTCATAGCTTCTAGTATGGCAAACAATACAGCAATATCAGAAGGCAAGGGTGCTGACTGTAGGAAAGTAAACTTATTCAAATATATTCCAAAAATTCAGAAACGCCATAAATAAACTACAGTGAGGGATCAGCCCACAGACCTTATTCAAACCAAAAACCATTCTTAGGAAAAACATTGTCGGATTATTCTATGCGTCATCAGAAAATGGTTTTCCTGGAAAAGATGTTTCAGTTGAAATCCTAATTGTAAATTTCTTTTGTTGAGATCTCTGTAAAAGCTTTCATTCCACTGCACTTATTACCAACAAGGTGACCAAAATGCAGCGGCATGGATAAGTTTTACAGAATGACTTAACCTAAAAAACAATAAGAACCAACAAACTGTGAAGACGTTCAGATTTTAAATGGACACCCTCTTATACTTTTTGACACATCACACCACAGTGGTGGGTTTCATTCGGGATAACAATGAGCCGTCCTACAGAGGAGGAGGTGAAGCAGCTGGTGGACTGGTGCTCTGAGAACAACCTGACCCTGAATGTCGAGAAAACCAAGGATATGATCCTCAACTTCAGGCTGAAAACAGCCCATCCAACTACCACTCATCATTGATAAAACTATGGAGGTGGTCAGCAGCACCAAATTTTAAGGGGTGCACATAACTGACAGGCTGGTCATAATATACTTTAACACTGTTCACATGGGCTCGGCAGTGTTTGCACTCCCGTCTCCAGGTGAGAAGAGCACAGCTGTCTCCTTGCATCTCGACCACTTACGACTGAGGCACATATTGGCTCTTTCCCACTCTTAGCCCAACCTGACACCATCCCTCTCTCGATTTGTAGGTGTTCCCATCAGGATTTTCCCGGAATGAGTAGGTACATTTTTAAACACCCACTCCCGTCTGGGTTTTGAAGGTGCGAAGCCAGGCCAAAAATTGTGACGCGTCGAGATAGCAGGCCACTATTGGCCAGAATTTGACGTTATGGGATGAGTCATGAGAGCGACTTGCGACCCTGCCATCTTTAGAATCAAGAAACCGTGACTGTGGATAACAACATTGACAGCAGCAGAGGTGGCATTTCAAAAGCAGTCACCATGGACCAACACAGACCTTTTTGTGCTTGTTAGCCAGCAAATGGGAACAGTCGAAACCGGAGATGTGTGGTGATGGCTGAATTAAGGTAGGGTTAAGTGGATACTAGTGGGAAAGGGCCAATAGAGAGTGTGTTGACCAGCTGCATGTCCATCTGGCTTAGCAGCTCCAGGGCCTCAGATAAGAAGTTGCAGCTGATGGTAGTGAGGACAGTACAAAAGGTCATCTTGACTTCTTTTCCATCCATGCAGGACACTGCACACAAATGCCATCTCGTCAAAGCCTGAAACGTCAGAGACTCCACAAACCCCCACTATGTTCCGGTGTCCTGGATGCCCTTTAGGAAGAAATTCTGCAGCACCAAAATTAGGACAGCCAAGATCTGTTTAATTCTCCAAGTCATTGTAAATGCATTGAAGATTCCTTCCTAGTGTGCACTAACTTGTGTAAATTCTAAATGACAAAATAATTTAATTTATCTACAAACAGGAAATACTTAATGAAAATAACTTAATGTACAGTATCAATAATACTGTCAAAAATGTAGCATCATGTTGTTTCCTCAACACACAGAAAAACAAACGGGAAGCTTGGATTTGGTTTAGTATTGCATGACGGCAACAACAGGATTTGTAACAAAACCTGCAGAAGTTTGCAGGCTTGTGTTACCTTGGAACATCTACTTTGTTTCGGACAACATGGAACACAATATGGCGTTTTTTTTAACCCCCCCATACACCATCCACACAAAAACACACGCACACAAAGCTGTAACATTAAAACTACAGTTGACATCTCATACAGATTATAGCCCGGTTTGATACCCAACCTTAAATCTGAGCGGTGTGCAGTGAAGCTCAACTTAAAACCTGTTTAAAGAGGTATTTCAAGTTACCTGGGTGAGACATAAAGACAAAAAAAAAGACAAAACAAAAGTCATTTAACCTCTTTGTAAACAAAAGAAATCACATTAAAATTGTCATGATGTGCTTGAAAGGGCCATTGTTGAAAGCCCCCTCCCCCCTGTTCCAACTCCAGAACTCTCTGTATGGTCAGTATTTAGTAACAGCCCCTTTAGCAGGTGTCACAGCTTACAAATGACCTTTTTTATATACCAGTTAGATTCTTTCAATTCCTGTTTAGGGAATTTTTCATCATTCTTTCAGGAAAAAAAAGGCTTTTAGAGAGATTCTTTGGCCATTGCAGATGCACTGATGTCGACATTCTGATGATGTTTATGAAGTTTGTGTCTCTTGAGACAGTTTTTATGGGTATTAGTACTTATGATTGAAGCAGAAGCCATGAACTTTTCATCTCCAGCTTTGACTGTAATCACAATAAGTTGACACTTTTTTTTCCTCTACAAGTGAAATCTTCCCCATGCCACAAGCTGTAAAACAAAACATAATCGGGCCATCGGCGTGCTTGCTGAACAAAACTATGCACATTTTTCCTTCAAGTATAGCTTTGTTCATTGCAGCCATTGAGTTCTGTTTTAACTTAGTTACTCAGGACTTGTTTTCTTGAGTAACATCCTTGTTTAGATAATCTTTTGTAGAAATGTCTAGCTGAATTCTTACAAAATGCAGGAAATATTTTCTACGCATGGCTCTTCGGTGAAAATCATATGGAAATATTGGTATGCTGTTGATTTGTTTTGCAAGGCTCAATTAGTCAGAGTATATACAGGGCTTTCCCTAGGAGTGTGAACAAACTCTTATGAATGTGATCACAGTTTAAATAGAGTGAAGAATAAAATAACTGACCTTTAAGGTCCTATATTATGCAAAATTCACTTTCCAAAAGGTTTTCTAACAGTCATATGTGTCCTCATAGCCTGTGTATGAGGCCCAAAAATGAGAAAGTTCTGTTACCTCTCTCACTAGCAAATGTGTACTCAAACGAATGAATCTGAGATCTTTCCCTTTGTGACCTCACAAAGGAAAATAACCACTGGCCCCAGTAGTGGATACTGTCATTGAACCATTGAAACAATCAAATCTTGTGTCATCATTATACAAAAACTGCTACTTTTTTCCATGGCTGTCTTTAACAGCCACTTGCATAATCCCCAGACCTGTTCTTTGCATAAACAATGTAACTTGTTCTTGATTATCATAACAGTCCCCCTTGGCATTAACAAGGAGCTCTATTATTCCAGCAGGCCCTGTGGCTGTAGGACGCAGCACCCTGTGCTGACAGCCGACCAGCTCTGAGGGCGGCTATGTTCACAGCCATGGCAGCTAATGCAGGAATGTGTTCATGTGACAGGCTCCAGACCATTTAGTCTAGCTTTTAACAACACCACCTACCTCGCCATGCACACATGCCTCTGTTTAAAGCGCTGTGAAACCAAGCAGCTTGTTAATCATTCAGTGGCCGCATTCAATAACCACAAAACTTTCTCTTTGAAGGGAAAGGGCTCCCCTCACGCCAGAGTTTGGTTTTCTTATTGCTCTTTTCTCTCATCTACGTCAAACCTCTCGTACATATTCTTTTGAAATAACACTTCCATGGTTTATACACCTTTCACAGCTTGCTTCCCCTGCCTGCCTGACATCATGCCCCCAAACTTCAGTCCACAAACGGAGCAACTACAATGGGCTAGTGTGCAAATGTGAGAGACACTGATGTCACATAGAAAGCATTCAGATTCACCCATCATGAAATTAGAACAATATTTGTTTAGTTACTGCCATGCTGAGAAGAGAATTTCTGCAATGAGGAGACTAAATCTTCCCACTTGTTAAGAGAGAAAAAGAATTAGAGTTTGGCTGGAGGTTGTGTGGAAAATTCACATAATATAACATTTTAGAAATTATATGGGTCTGCTGTTGAAACTTCTAATGGTACTCCCCTTTTTAAAGTAAAATGGACACATGAATATAAATGGTGATAAAACACCAAACTCAAGTCACCTCACTGTATCGGTCTGAACTTATATTTGCTTTAAATAGAGGTATTCCTTGGATAATACATTATTGAATTGCTTATTTGACTTGTAACTTGAGCCTCAAAGCTCTAGGAACTGAAATAAAGCAACTGACAGACAAGTCTCTGCAAGATCTGACAAAAGAAGCAGTAGGCAAGAATAATGATGTATAGGTTTTAAGCAACGTACTTTGAGGAGATAAGATAGGGGGCATGAAGAAGTCAGTTTTTCTAGTTTCTAAAAGAAGAGATTGATCTAACTACTTACCTGAGACATGAGGTCAAAAGGTGACACATCTGTCAGGTCTCTTTGAAACATTTTGCCATATAACTCAGTGAGGTGTTTTTGTTTTTTTTTATTTAATTATTTTTAATTAATAAACCAAGTAATTAATTTTACCCAATATTTTCATGAGTCAATGTAAAAAAAGAAAAAAAAAAGAAAAAAAATCGTTTTTCTGTAATTCTCAGTGTGGAAGGTTTGACTCACCTCAATCCATCTCTGTGTCTCCACGAACGCTTCATCGCAGCTGACAGAGGACTGCTCACGCCACTCCATCACAAAAACGTTTTTTTTATCCGCGCTTCACCAAGTCGGTTCCTAGTGGTCCGGTTCAAAGACAATGATCTCAAACAAAACTCGTCACGTACTTAGGGAGAGAACAGATGAGCTTGTAATCACACTACTCATTCTTCAAATATGTTTCCTTTTGTTCTTTTTCACCAACTCATCAGTGGTTGAATGCAAGGTGTTAGCAGTAATACATTCTGTTGCATCACCTTGCAGCTGCTTACCTGTTCTTTCATCCGACACACCTGCGGTTGGCTTCGTTTCAGCAGTTTCACACTCCACCTTTTTAAAGCGCCGATCAAACGAGTCTTTACAGTCGGACAAGACCAAGCTCACCTCATCTGAAGAGGAGAAATACTACTGTTCTTTTAAGACTCTGAGATACAGAGGCGGGGTCACACTTCAAAGTGAGGCCCGGGGACCATCTACAGACCCGAGGTTTCCAGGTAAACAAACAGATTTAGCTGTGATTTCCTTAACAAAAAAGTTCAGATCCCAGGTTTTTTCTGCAAAACACAACAGCTGAGATGAACAATAGTGTTATGTAACACCGAATAAAGCAACTAACCACAAAAGAAAATTCCACCAAAATACAACTATAAAACTGTGAGGTCTGAAAGCTGCTGGGCTTCACACACAAAAACATGTAAAAAGTTTAAGCACCTGAGCAAACTTTTCACTTGGAGGGAGGTCTACTGCCCGGGATGGACCAACTACTTTCTCGCAGCGCCACCTAATGGCAAAACGTGGATATTGCAAAGTATAAAAACAAGCAATGCAACTAAAATTTAATAAGTTGTTCTCAATATACTCAAGTAATAGACAGATACACCCAATAAACGGGGGAAGACCAAGAAGATGGCACAAAGGGGAAAATGGTGGCACGTGTAAATGACGATTTTAGGACTAAACTAATTACTACCACTAAAGTGATCATCTAATGTAAAAAATACAAATGTATATTGCCTATTGTATCTTTTAAAACAATTACAACTGAGGCACAGTTGTACATTCTCTTCTTAAAATAACAGTTTGATCAGACAAATATTACCACCCATGTAGGCAGTAGGTAAGATACGGAAGCCTAGAGCTGTCACCAAAAATAGATAAATTAATTAATTAAAAACAATATAGAGCCCTATCAAGTTATAAACAATTCACGTTGTTACAATAAACTATTGCGTTATACCGTGATAAGGTCCCTGTTTTTGTATTTGGGTTTGCTTTGGGTATGAGTGTGTGACAGAGAAAATAGGTGTGGATTTGGTTTATTACCGATTTATTCTTTTTATTTGCAAACATTGTTTTAGTTTGCATTTTATTATGTAAATCACTCTGTGCCACTTATGTGTGAAAAGTGCTTTTTAAAATAAAATTTGATTTGATTTCAAGAGTGGTCTGTGCCACTAGGGGGCAAATAAACTGTATTTAGAAAAAGGCCCAGGCGTCAGCCTCCTATCCAGAATTTTGCAGGTTAATTGCGGGTCCACAATTTCAGTCATTCTTCCTCTTAACTCTTACGTATTGTGATGCAACAACAACAAAAAAAAAGCTTTTGAAAATATTGCAGCTATTGTTTTTGAGTTTGTCTCTTTAGGGTGAGCTACAAGTATTTTGCCTTAACAAATAATCCTTCAAACCTTCTGCACAACCCAGCAATATAACAATGAAGTCTTCAGTAAAAGGCTTCTTCAGGTTAGCTCTAATAAATAGTACATGTGATTATTCGTGTGGGCAGCAATAGCCATGCATAACTCCATGACTACATTATCATTATAGATCACTTTTAAAGGAAACACTACATTTTAATATTCATGGAATAATTATTTTTAATTTCATTTCATGACTTGAAATGTCTGTCATTGTACATCAGTATAAACGTACATTGACACACTATATTATGCAAAAACCATACCCAGTCTGAGCACTCTCATTTTCTACAAGTGCATATTTAATAAAAACTACTGGTTAAAAATTGACTATTAAACAGGAGATACTAAAAGCAATTAAGTTCACAATGAATTAAACTTTTTAATAACAGGAAAAGCTGCTGCAATTGAGAAAAAGTCTTCAGTAAGATGGATTTTGTTTCCAAGAATGACAGAACTGAAAAAAGAACTGCTTTTTTTTTTTTTTTATCTAGGACGTCTCATCAAATAGACAGAATTCAAGACTAAGATCATATTAAGTTGGAACTTTGGAAATCATGAAATTTCAGTCATAAGAGGGATGTGAAACAACCTGAGGTAGATCATTTTATTTTTTCCCCATTTAAGAAAAATGGCTGGGAAGGATAATTTAGTTTAGCAGTTTTTAGAGTTTATTCCCTGTTAACTTGTTTCCAGGGAAGTTGTCCAATTTGCACTATGTGGAAAATCAACATCCATGTTTACGCTACAGTTTAAACAGTCTTCAGACCCTATCAATGTGTATACAAAAAACAATAACAATGGAAAACTGATAAAGGACAGGTTTGACAGATGAATTGAGAAGACCCAAAAGAGAAATGTTTAATAAATTTGCCTTTTATTTAGCAGAAGTTCAAATTACAAAAACGTAGGCACCTTCCTCTTGGATTTACAGTCTACATGTTTAATTAACCTCACTTACAGTAAAGGAGATGCATTTTCAAATAAGCCTTTCACAACACAAGTACTGCATCCAGTATAGGGTTTCCAAAGCTAAGAATGAAACAAAAGCCTTGCAAACATATTCAGTTTACCTAGACCTCTTGGGTGGACAGATCATCAAAAGCAAATCCCTACAGCAAGTTTTAGCATCAAACTCCATGTAGCATAGAAGGAGTTATAGATGTAAAATTTCCTTCTTAATTTAGAACCAACCCCACTTTGTAAGCAAACCATTGTGCAGTGTCAAGGTAAACCTGATATTCGTATTGCAGTTAGAGATGTTTTACTAGGAGGCAGCTGGATAACTTTGATTTTAACTTTAAAAAAAATAGTCGTAATTAAACAGGAACGCCTGGATTCCCCCCCAAATTCATTTAACTCACATTCCTGGCTCTCTCCCCCCTCAGATTTTATGCAGATGATTTGCTGTAGTGTTTTGAGAAAAAAATATCTAATAAAATCAGCACTTAAGAATATTTGGCGGTAATCATTTCTTTGCTTTCTAGGATAACAAAGGACTTTCCTCAGTATGAATCTTTGGAGAGGGCAATAATGGTGAAACGAACCTCCTGAGGATCACGAGCCATGAAGATCTTACAAACCTCTACAGCGTCCTGGAACACAAAGTACAATGATTAGCTATATACTTAGCCAAGGGGGAGAGTCCACCCTCCCAAATCAAGTATCCTTTAGGTCTGTAGTGTTTCTTTTTCATCATCATCTGGTTCTTGAATGACATAATTGTCTCAGAAGAAAAATAAAAAAGTTCCAACAAGAAATGTCTTTTATAGTTGGTGGATTTTCTTGAGTAAACAGTTAAACCCCGTCAGCCAAATGCCTTCTAGTTCCATTATACTCGAGAGGGAAGACACCTCTACACCCGCTTCCAAGAAAATCATTTTGATAACAAATGACAGAGGATTAAGGAAACCCATGAATATTTGACTTGTAAGGTGGACTCTCTTTTAAGAACAATTGTGGTGGTTCTAGGATGACTTACCTCAAGAAAAGTATCTTCTGAAGTTTTTCCATGGACAATAGGGAAAGGCTTCCGGCCATCTAGGGAAAAAAAAAAGTTTAATTCAAAATTGTGACTTGTAAATATGTTAAGTACCATAAAATTATGACAGAAATTTAAACATATTCATGTTTTGGGATTTAACTCACCCAGTTCATATAAGTGTCCTTCTACATTGACAAAAGCTATAAAATGCAGATTCACTTTCTCATCTAAACTCGGTGCCTATGCCAGATGACAAGAAACAACATTACTTGTTGACACTTTATTGTAAGCATATCAAGTTGAACACAAAACATACGTTACTGAAATAACTGAAAAAAAAGACAAACCTCAGTCTGACCCTCCTGTGCACTGGATTCATGCGTAACACGTATACTCTGCAAGAGAAAAGTTTCAATCCAAATCAGTTGTTGGAGCCAGAAGTTTTCCTTATTATTTAGCCTTATTTTTCTGTTTTCCAAGCTTTCACACTTAGAATGCCGTGTGTGTGCTTTGCTGTGCTGCTGCGTAGTGGCTCTTTGTATTCACATTAACAACTTATCCGGAGCAGCACCGACTGCAATATTAAAAAATAAATAAATAATAATTAAAAAAAGACCAGCAAATGTTTACTTGGGTGTTTACCTAAAAACTTTTTCTCTGAAGTGGTAAAATTAGGTACCATGCAAAAATTTCACACATTTTGCCCCTGCAGAGTGGGTTGAGCTGTTGCTGAAATTTGTATCTCATGCAGTCAGTGGACATGCTTTAGTCTTTTAAAATGGAGCTGAAATGAAAACTATCACATTCCTCATGAACACACTATGCTCCAGGTGTGAACCCAGTATAAGACATCCACACAGACTTCAGGTTAGACTTGATCTCTGTGTACGCCCCTCTCTCAAACTAATTTTGATTATAGCTTGATAGTGCTAGCAGTGTTAATACCAGCAGCAATTTGTTCCAATGTTTTGGTTTGAAACTTAACACTGTGGCAGGACTGCCTCGTAACACCCTACGTTATTACACTCGTTGCTAATCTCTAGATAAGATTTTAACTTTTATGGTAATATTATGGTAACATGACTATAGTTACTATAAAAATCGAGACATAAGCATAAACCATCGCTCATCTCTATCTTTGATCACTTTGTCAACATACTCTTGATTAAGGTTACTCTACATCACTTTATTACCTCATCTTTTTCCAGGAAGGTGGCCCTTTCTTCTGGAGTCATTTTGGATGTTTGTTCAAGAAATTTTCTTAGAGGAGAATCATGCTCTGGAACAAAGAATGACATGCAACAAAATTTAGACAAAACCCTTCTGTAAAGTCAGATGATCCCTGTTACATTTAAAAATGAAAATGGACATACTTGATACTAATGATAATTATTTTCCCTTTGGTATGCTGCCTTCATGCAAAATAATTATCTGTGTGTAACTGACAAAGACAGAAGAGGCAGCACAGCTATTGGGCCACAAATTCTACAAGTTTTTAAAATGCCCAATAAATTGGACAACCTCTAAACCTGACTGTACCTTAGTGTATTGCTAGTTGAGCAATATAATACACTGATATTGTCACATCTAAAAAAAAAATAGCTCAACAAATAAAATGTCAGTTTTGTCATTTTTACTTTTCAGTCCAACATGATGCAAATGTTGTAAATACGCACCAAATTCCAGGTGTGCCTGGTTGTTTGCCACCGCATGAATTAATCCTATTGTTCCACAAGCATTTCCGATAGTTTGCTTGATGAAGTAGACATCAGGAGAGACTTCCTGTGGCTTGTGCTTGAGTCTCTCTTCTTCTTCCAGCTTGAATGCTTCATACTGGACAAAAGCAGCAGAAGATTAATATTTTCTGAAGAATACTTCTCATGGTACAGGTATGTTGATTTTAACCAACATGCATAAAAATCTGAAGCTAAATATCTAGAGGTAAACACATCCACTAATTGATAAGGTGCATGAGTAAGTACCTTCTCTGTGACAGGGAAGAGGAGCAGCACCGCACACACAGGTTTTGGTACTATGCTGAGGAGCTCGGGGTCTAGTCCATACACATCCCCAAACTGCCAGGTTGACTTCATCCCCAAACAACTGACAAACTACATGCAAGCTCAAAGTTACCAGTTGTGCACAAGTAGAAAACTTCAAATATAATTTAAATGATGAATTGCACAAAGCCTTTTGAGTTCTGAGTAAAGTTATAAATCAATTGGAACTGAAAAGAGGTTAAAAAAACCCCACAAGCATTACCTTTTATGCAATTGTTTTTAAGTCGAATATTATGTGTCCGGAACTTTAACTTTAAGAGAAAAACTTTAGCTGAACTCTCACAACAAAAATTTAGAAAACACTGCAGTAGAGGTGTATCATTTCTAAATGACTTCTACAAAATATTCCCTTTAAACTTTGTATAATCAAAATTCGGTTCGTTTACCATTAGTTAACTATCATTCAGCATGTGTTTACTTGTCCTTTATCAGATACAGATAAAGCCTTTCGATAGTGTACTGGTATCTCTCGGGGGTTTTAGTTGGGTTTTTAAATTTCTACTGGCTGCACAGCTTCACTGTGTCAAATAAATGTGACCAAACGTTAAAAATGTAATCGATTTATTTAAGAATGTAAGTCGATAGCCACCCAAATTTATTCTATGCAATCGTGTAATTTATTTATACTCTTTATGCTACATCGGGCGTAGTATTGCTAGTGAATAGGCCTGTTGCTTCTCCACACCGCTTTAAAACTTATTTTTCTGGTCTGTTCAATGTTTAAAATAGTCAAAGAAAAGCACTTACCTTAGTCATAACCTGAAATGAAAAGACACGAATGGAAACATTAATCAAACTGCTGTTGTATTACCAAAACATCCACACCGGCTACAGCTTTTGTTCTTTGCTAGCTACAAGTTAGCCGGACCTCCCATGCTTGAGAATGAATGACTTCGATGTATGTGGGTTAAAGAAAACCAAGAGTACATACTTCTGGGTTCGACTCCAGAGGCAACCAGCGTGGGCAGTCCATTTTAATGTAAGGTTAGATGTTTTGCTCCTGTCAAAACAAGAGCTAAATCAGATTTTCAAAAAAACCTATTTGACAGCTGGAAATCGCTTCCGTCTCTAGAAAGTTCACCTTAACATAAAGGTAATATACAGGGGTGACATGCCAGTTTGATAAATTAGAGACACACTGTAGCCTGATTATCATGACTGTAAGGAAACTTATACATATGTAACTTGAGAAATTACCACAATAATTAATTCTAAGTAACATATTTAGAGTAATTTGTCAATTAAATTAAATATTTCTTTTAATTTAAAAACTACGTATTAGTAAAACATGGAACATTCCAAAATTAAGGGCGTGGTTAGGTAATAACGATTGGACACTCCGGTACACCAGGTGGCAGTGTAAGCCGTGCCCGATGGTTAGCAGCATGCACTAAGGAACTGGATTTTTACAGGCTTTGGAAAGGACGCTGTTTTAAGAAGGACTTTAATTTTAATGCAAAACTTACACGATATATGCTAAAAATAAAAAATCGCCAAGAGGATAGAAAAGTTGCCACATTTAACTACGAATGCGGTAAATTGGTAGCCTAAATCCACATCCTGATTGACGGTCAAAGATGCCAGCCGCGAAAGAATCACACTGTGGGTTACGTCGGATCAAACAGCGTTATTTTATGTAGTGTTTTAAATAGAAAGCAAGAATATATCAGTAATTTTGCAGAAGACTATCTTAGTTTCTTTTTTCAGTCGCTAGAATTAGCCAACCCAGGACTTTTTTGTGTGTCGACATGTTTGCTAAAGTTTGTTACATATTTAGTTAAGTTGTGTTCTATTAATTTTTTCTTCAGCATAACTGGGCTTTGCTAGCAAGTAATATCACTAATGTATTTTGTAACTGGTTGTCTGCTCTATAAAAAGAGCAAGAACATATAGTTACCACAGTCATTTCACATGACTATGTGGTTACTGAGCATCTTGAGAGCACGCGTTTGGTCTTAAAACTGGGAAATCTTGTGATGAATCATCTACTTCACTTCTGTGTTTCAGGCATTAACAATGTTGTGGACAACATCTGTGGGCTCCCTCCAGATCTGTTAACTGAGACAGTAAGGGCTATGTTTCTCCATTAAGTACAAAAAGGAATTACAAAAAGAAAAACTTATTGTACCAGTGTTTGATATTGAAGCAAGTGATGTATACAGAAGACCTATACTGGGCATTACCAATTATGCTAGTATTATTACCCTGTTCTCATCAATTTCTACTAGCACACATTTTATTTCTGAAGGAGGAAACCAAAAGAAACAGATTGTTTAACGGGACCAATTTAGAGATTTGCTACATGAGGTCAGATACATACATAGTATGCAAAATATAATTCATTAGTGTCTGTTTTTAGAGTCATAAATAGCCATCCTCAGGATGGAGTGAGGTCAAACTGCATGTCTGATAACTAATTGTTATGTTCTCCACAGTGTCTGCACATTCTAACTTATCTTCAAGGGCAGAGGAGTGGAGTAGATGCAGCTGAAATCTCTCAAGTGAGTTAGTATTTCCCCTACATCCTTTGTAAAGTTCTTGTTTTTTTCCCCTATTTTATTTTGTACACCCCACAGGTACATAAAATACAATTCAATACAATGTAATTAGTTGAACATCAATGGCCTTCCCCTCCTACCCCATCCTCAGTCCTACCTATAGCCACAGTAGAAACAAAGCAGTTCCAAGTCCCAGGGTCCCAAGCAGTCTCCAATTTTTTAAATGGCCCCCTCAAGGTTTACTTAAAATCCCAGTGTGTAAGAAATACTCCTATCTAGTGGTGTGCTAATATATTACAAGCAACCGAGTAGTGCTCTACTGGAAGGCTCACCGTTTAAGAGCGTTATTACGACTACGGAAGCCGCGGGGATTCATAAATGTGAAGTTCGAGTGTCCCGTCAGGCAATGAGGAACAGAAAGATACATAATTATTATTTTTTTATGCCAATAAGTTACATGCGTGCCCTCCAATATTTAATACTAAGCTACTGCTAATAGCTAATGTTTTTGTGTGAAATCGGTTTTTGTGACTTGCAGACTCAGAGATCATCTGATGAAGGGAGAGAAAAAGGAAGAGGGGGAGAAAACAGGGGCAGTGGACCTGTCGACGCTGCAAGAGGAAGATCCCGTGCTTTAACATTACTCTTAATAATATGTAATTCAGCTGATTTATCCAGGGAGGTGGGCAACGTATTTATAGAAAATAATTATTATCTGAGAGATATTTCTGTTACAATGCTGCGGTTCTGGTGATTAAATCACGCCGAGAAACTGGTTTTACTTTGGTCTATTTTGTCTGAATAGAAGGAGGAGAACTACCCTCAACCCGCTGACAAATCAGCTGAAATAATATATAAAACACGAGGGAAAGCTCCCGTAAAATGTGTCTGAAAGAAGCGCACGGTCGCCTACTGGTATGACTTCAATGAAGAGTAAAAACTACTGAAAACTGTTGCAACGTAGCTTTTTTACTGTAGGCTAACTAACAAATTAGCTGTTTCTACCGTTTTATATAGCAAGTAACAGTAAATGATTCAACTTAAACGGGGGGATAAAGTAGTTGCTGGACCACCCTGCCCTGTTTCTAACATAACGCCAAAATAAACACTGTTAGATTGCATTAACTCACCTATCCAGCAGAAAGGTGCAACCTCTGCGTTAACTTTGAAGTCCCTGCCTCCATCTGGTAAATGCTCCACCGACATCTAAGTGTATCTGATCTAGAACGGGATTTATCAGGAGAAATCTAAGTTTTGTTGCAGCTCAGACAGTGAAAGACGGTTTCCTCTATGCAACAGTTTGCATATTTAGGAAAATGCCTTTAATTTAAATATCTAATTCTAAGCTACGAGAACGCCTTCATTGGATGGGACTGTGATTAGACTTTGGTAAAATACCTATTTATGAAAGCAATTATTTATTTTTGCTAACAACAACCAAATAAGCTACACACTGTACTGTAAATGCATAAGATCTTGAAACCATGCAGATACTTTGGGGAAAGATGGTGATTTCCAGTCTAATCATATTCTCCTTCATGTTAATAATGGTGCAAAAGCAATGCTGTCCTTGGTTGTCCTCCTATTTGACTGGTTGAACATATTCCAAAGATAGTTATGTCTTGCACACGGTGTCAACACTATGTTTAGTGCCACAGAGAGATGTTTGAAAATAGTTGTCCAGAAGCCTTTAAGGTAAGAGCAAGACCAAAACATGTCATGTTTGCTGGTAATCTAGAACAAGATGTACTATTACTTACTCAAATTAGGCTTGTTATATACTCCGCATGAAGCTAGATTTGATCTTTATTCTTGTTCTTGAGGCCGCAAGAATGCGGTTTGTTTTGGTCCGATCAATTCATACTCCTTGAGAAGGTTTTTTTTGCTATGGGGCAGGAATTACTGCGAGGGGGTGTCTGTGTGTTTAGGAACAACGAACAATTAGCTTAGAAATCAAAGAATACATTTTGGATATAAGGCATTTCGGATTTATGGGGATGTCCAAGATTGAATTGACTACAGTGTCAGGTGGAACGCTGGGGGAAAATTATTTAATTTGACAAAATTGTCAACCTGCAAGTATCGAAATAAATGGGATTTTGGTAGATTTTATTAAATGACTAAAACTGGCAAAGGCATTGTGAATGTAAAGATCCCTTAATCTGACCAGGCCTGATCTCTGCCATAGAAAATGCCCCATCAGTGCATTAAGGAGGAAAAAGATGGTTATTTTGAGACTGACTCGTATGGCCACATGGGAAATACAGATGTGAAAAGAGTCAGATGTGAAGTGGTATGACAAGATTTGCTTAAGATTCGATAGGGACAATCCACCAACAGATCTATGCCTTTCTAAAAACTGTCTTTGTTTTGTTTTTCATCTGTTCAGATATTGCAGAGGGCTGGAGTAAGACTAGATCACGAAGCTCTAGAAGAGATCATTAGATTTCTTATGGTGACTTTCAGGTATCTTGTCATTTTTCTACTTGATAATGGTGTATTTATAACTCAGCCAATCACAATGCTTAATCATAAAGGACATCATAAATTGTGCTGCTGTAATGTTTAACAGTCATAATTTATATCACCAGGTCAGGTGGGAAGAGCAACCTCTCTGCAGATGATCTTGTGACAAAACTGGAAGAAAGCAGTACCAAGTGGTCTAAAACTTCCCTTCAGGTGCTGCACAGGTTGTGGAGTGAACACGGTGCAGTTGTCCATGCCCAGCAAGAAGCCCACGCCATGCTCAGCATCGGGCAGGCATGTTCACATTTAATGCTTTGGAGCAGTGCCATTTATTTTCAAATCATTTCAGTGAAATAGTTGAGCTGATGTTACTGGTTTTGTCGTAGCTGGTGGACATGGAGTGGAAGCTGGGGATGTCAGTGAGCTCGGACAGCTGTCGATCTCTCAACTCACCATATGTAACTCTACGCCTAAAGATTGTTGAGCCCTCAGGACAGATTTGTCAGAGGTCTTTTGAGATGACCATTCCACAGTTCCAGGTTTGTAATTGTAGACATGTATGTTGCTGTGGTTTATTTTTGGTTTGATTTAAACCTTTTGTTTTCTTTTTCTCCTGCAGACTTTTCACAAACAGTTCAAGGAAATAGCAGCTGTTATGGAGACTCTCTGACAGTTAGCATGCCTAATTGCTTATTACCATTGTACCCGAGTTTATATGAAATTGACCGAAGGAACGGCTTGACATAAGTGTGTGGTGTGTTTTGAAAAGTCAGTGTGACTTGCTTCAAATGTCAACTGGCAGCTTGTATTTTTCTGCAAATTACATAACTTTTTACATGATTTACTTGCAGGATTTCATGCTGTTCAAATTGCTGCTGCCTTCCTTTTCTTAAGCATGAATTAGGTATTTAATAACAGCATTTTTTGGTTTATATTTACACTAACAACACAGTAGGATCCTGAGTTAAATGCTTAATTGGATCAAAATTGATAGAAAATGTATGTAATGTGGTCTGATAAATTACTTTTTGCATTAAATATCTGTTTTATTTTGCTTTTGGATTTGAACAGAATGAAAATAGAAATCTACAGTAAATACATTTGTTGCTGTATTTTCAAATTGATATAACATTTTGCATACTGCCTGTAATAGCATTCCAATATTATGTTAGGAAAGATTGTAAAGAAAAATGCTTCATGTTAACATTTTAAGCTTCTTGTTGCCTTGTTATTCATTTATGTTATGTTAATATATATTGGAACAATGTACATAATACATCTTTGTGCACTTTACATGCAATTAATCTGTATTTGTTTTGACACTGTTTCTGTTTAGCTGTATCTTTTAGATGGATTCAGCCAACTGGGTTCACCGTTTCATATTTTCATTGTTTTTTGCATCAAAATAATGTTTGATTTTGCAAATTACACTAGACCCCCAAGCCACCACCAAACTATGACTTGCACATCAACATGTGCATTAACAATATATAGATTTTTCTACATGTCGAATTTTTTCTTTTGTACTTTTACTTAACATTAATATTGAACATAGCTATGTGTTAGATCAGTGGTTCCCAACCTTTTTTCCTTGGGGAGCCCCTTCATGCATATACTAAAAACCATGGACCCCCTGTTCCACCCTGTGCTGAACCCATGCTGGTTTTAGGCTTTCAAAAGTGAGATTCTCACCATAAATAATGCATTCTGGTTGAGCCCTTTCCTTTGATAAAGCCAAAGTTAAATGAACATACAGCTTTACTTTGATTCATTAAAAAGGACAATTTGTGGACATTAATTACAATGGTTCTAATGTTTCTTGCCACTGTGCTCTTGGGGGGACCCCCTTGAGGATCCCTGACCCTAGGTTGGGAACCACTGTTAGATCATTGTACTTACAGACCTTTTAAATAAGTAACAGAGCTTATATTCCCACCACTGCAGTCAATTAGTAAGTGTAAACCTTAATTACATTTCCATCTGATCTGTGTTTTATGACTGAGCAATTACTTGGATGTAGATTTAATCAATAGAATCCTTTTAAATTAGGAGTGATCACGCAGGATTAATTAGGACCAAATCTTGGATAGCTCTATAGTATCCTGTAGTTTTAAGTGATTTATTGTCAGTGGATCTGAAAGGTTTAAACTGAGAGTTCAGAGAATCATTACTTTGAGCAATGTTTTAAACACTTGGTCAGAATTACGCCATTTATAACCAGAGATTTAGGTTATAAAATTTTTATTGTAGTTTATAAATCAATCTCTAAGCTCCAACTGAAACACACCACAATAATTAATGAAATAAACATATATTGTGTATTTATTAAGTGACCATCCTGCAGTATTAGTTCATTACAGTCAAAAGAAAAACACAACAGTAATGTGGGGATCTTTAGTCTGAAGAGCCTCAGGATTTGCTAACTCAGTGAGGTTATATATAGCAAAGGTACTATTTTTGGGATAGGTGGGGTTAGTAGATGGGAACTTCCCTGGTACATAAAGCATCAGAAGTGTTTACAGCTAATACTGTGATTTAATACTATGACAGTCTGCTTGTAAACAGAAATGAAGTGCCCCAGGAAAAATTGAACACAAGCCTGTAACACATACTATTTTGTAAAAGCTGTCTTCGCCCCACATGCTTTTATTAGGGGGTTGGGATTACCAACCAACAGAGTTATGAGCTCTGAGGTTTGGATGTATGGAAGCCTATTGGTGGAAAAACATTTTTTTATATATAAACATATATATATATGTATA
>JBAMHW010000014.1:10648133-10663286 GCA_037177495.1 Rhadinocentrus ornatus | reverse complement strand
TATATATATAAATTTATTTATTTTGAGTTAGTGGCATTTGATTTTCCTGTTTTGTATCAAAGGTGACTCAAATAATTGTAATGTGTACAGACTTAAATGACAACTGTCTGAATTTAAAAAGAAAATTGATAACGCAACAAGACAAGATCTAGTATCTCAATTTAATCTTTCTGGTTATATGAAAATATAGAACTGAATAAACTGTTAGTTAATCAGAGTTACTAACTTTGAGTGTTGCATTCTCAAGTGTTAAAGCAAATAATTCTCCTATAATGATCTATGGTCAGAATAGTGTAAGGTCACAGGACAGTATGGGTAAAATGAGTGTGTCTTTGTTGTGTCTTGTCCAGGTAAAGGTCTGTCCAGCAGTGCCAGTCAGAGCAGCCTGCGAGGTGCCTTCCCAGAGTGCATTCTTGAGGATTCTGGATTTGAGGAGACACATGAATTCCGCACACGCTGCAGCAGCTTGGCAGGAAGTCTGCAGAGAAAGCCGGGAGAAGGTGGCATCATGGGTCCAACACGCCGCAGACACGCCAGCGCGCCAAACAATGTTCAGCCATCTGATTCAGACAAAAACCGCACTATGCTCTTCCAGGTAGAGGAGTTTTAATAAAGAAAAGGAACAATAATGTCTATGGGCAGTGCTGAACACTAGCTTCTCCGTGTGCATTCCAGTCTAAATATACATCCTTTGTCAATGCACTTCACCAAATGCTCACTGGTTTCACTGCCACTCTTTGTTAAAGCTCTATCTGCATTGAAGCAGCTCCTCTTTAAATATTCAAATAATTTTTATGTGCATGTGACTGACAGTTGTTATGTATGAACATGCTCAGTCTTCCATAACCTCTTCAGAAATTTAATGCTGTAACTCGTGTAGGATCTCAAACCACACTCACTCCTGCAAAAACTTAAAGCTGACGCTTTATCATAAACATTCAGGCTGCAGCATGAACCAGCAGCCATTCCTCGCACACCGTGCCCATTTCCTCATGAGGCTAATTTTAAAAACTAGAGCACAACATTCAATATGATACCCTGCACAGCATTCAATTATGGGAAAAATCATTGGTGTGCACTTGTTGGCCTTGATTTGGAACATGCATGAGTATGTTTATGTAGGAAGATATTGTTTTTGTATGAGTACCCTTAATTAACTGTATCTTTTGTGTGCTACAGGTTGGACGCTTTGAGGTAAACCTTATAAGTCCTGACAGTAAAACGGTGGTGCTAGAGAAGAACTTCAAAGATATCTCTTCATGCTGCCAGGTTGGTTTATTTTTACACTGTGTTTACAGTGAAAGCCTTGGGTCTCTGCTCAAGGCTCAGCAGGAGGATAAACTCAGACTAACTTTATGCGTTTAATACATATAATGCATCATTGCCAAACTTTACAGTATAGCATTATTTTAAATTTATAGCAAATTATATTTTTCATCAGTTAAATAGAAGTCTGTCAGCAGAATCTACATCAAGATAATGCACTTTTCTTGTGGTGTTGGTTGTTTACAGAAAAGGGGAAATGTGAGGAGCCATTATGGTGTCGTGCTGCACTAAGCTGCACTTGTATTATTATTATTGATTTGTAATTCTAAACTGAGCGTGAAGCTCTAAAATCATTCTCACCCTCTTCTATTCTCACTCTGCTTTGCTGTTTCTGTTTTGTTTTGCTTCACAGGGTATAAAGCAGACTGACCATTTTGGTTTCATCTGTCGAGACCAATCGGAGCCTGGTCCCAGTCAGTATATGTGCTACGTGTTTCAGTGTGCTAGTGAATCCCTGGTGAGTTGCACAGATGATGCAAGTGAAAAATGACTAAAAGTGCAGGAGATCAAAGCGCTCGTCTGTCGATGTGTGTCAGGTTGACGAGGTGATGCTGACCCTGAAGCAGGCCTTCTCTACGGCAGCAGTCTTACAAAGCAATAAGACCCCGATCCAGCTCTGCGAAGCCTGTCCCATGCATGACCTGCACAAGCTCTGTGAGAGGATTGAGGGTAAGCCATGTGAATAGAGTCATACATACACACACACATACATACACCCGGTGCCTCTCTCTGACTTTACTCATGAATATACAGATGCATGATCTGTTTCACAGAGTTTCTCCTCTGTTTATAGGTCTTTACCCACCTAGAGCCAAGCTAACCATCCAAAAATATCTCTCTCGGTTGACTGACAATGAGCAAGCAGAGATTTTTGAGCGAGTTCAAGTAAGGTTTGGCATTTCTTAAACAGAGCATGTTTTTTTTTTTTGTTGTTGTTGTTCTTTGGTGATTGATTGTTATGAGCTGTTTACTTTTTACAGTTGGAGTTGTTCCATATTGATTTTTTTTAAACCTTTTGCATATGTGTTTCTGCAGAAACTAAAGCCTGGGTCAGACCAAGAAGAAAATGAGCTGGTGATATTTAATCTAAGACAACTTTGTGAAACAAAACAAAAAGCCCACCTCCACATTGGAGAGGCCCCTCAGGTAAATTCTTTATTCTGCAGGAGTTGAAAAAGAAGCCACAGTCCACAAAGGTCTGAAGCTAAATAAGTAGTTGCCACAAGAACAAAGATTAACTTCTCACATACTCATAGTTTTACACTGATTGAATTTTATTATAAAACTTTAAGATACAACATTCTCAAGTGGCGCAATATGAATGTCTTAATAGTTTGCAAGGGTTTTTGTCAACCTTGAAAAGAAAAACATTCATACCTTAAAGGTTCATGAAAATCAATGGCTTTTTTTTTTTTTTTACCATAAAATAGTTCAGAGCTTTTCTTTTAGTAAATTATTAAGATGAGGCTTTCATTGATTTTGTGCTGAAATAGCCACATTTTAAATAGCGAGATTTACTGAAAATAAATGCATTTTAACTACAAGTGTCTGGTAATTTAACTGAAGAAATTAAGGCTTATTTGGATGTGGTTGTACGTATTTATACACTGTCATCTTTTCCCCCTTTTTTTTAATATTAAGCAAACTAGTCCACTGAGACCTTTCCCTTTTTTTATGCATTTGTCTGAGGAGCAATTCTGAATTGTTACAAACCAACAGAACATGAAGTAACATAACAAGTATTTAGAGGGTTGCGTTGAGGTTTAGCGACTTTTTATTTGTGCAATAAAGGCTAACCACTTTTTTTTTCTCATTTTCTCTGCTTGGTTCTCATTAATTCCACCCTCTCTCCTCATTTCTTCTGGCCTTGGCCAAATAAGTGAACACCACACTTCCTCTAATGTGCATAGTTCAGTGGGAAACCCGTTGCAAAGCACTTTGTAGAACTGCGCACTAAAATTTCATTCCTAAGTCTCACCTACAATATATTTATTTAATTTTTTTTTGTAGGTCAAAAGTCCCCTTTGCATTTTATTTAGCCTCTAGTCCCTGTGGTGGAAAAGTAAGTCTTTTGTTGAGCAAAGGAGCCTGCAAAGTTCACTTGTCCCTGGGGAAGTTTCCAGCGATCAAGCTTAAAAGAGCCCATTTAGCTGCCATTGTTGACTTAAAATGCATTTCTGATCACCTGAATGTGCAATGTTTATCGGCCAGTTGCCCCAAATAAACCACTGTTAGACTTCATAACCTACACAAGGGACACGTGGCATTTAAAGTATGACAGGTTTGTGGATTATTACTTTGTGGAAAGATCTAGCCTGAGGGATTATATGTTAAATATTATAACTCAAATGGCAGAACTCCAGCAGCAGTTGTTAAAGCAGCCAGTACCCAAAGGCTGTTTCTTACAGATTTGCACAATGGGTCTGTTGGTTTTCTTTGTGACGGTCATTGCACTTTTATTTAATATTTAATGTCCACTGTTGTTTTTCAACAGAATGCTGCAAATAGCTTATCAGCAGGAGACGGCACAGCCACCAGCAGTCGCTTCAAACTTGATATTCTCAAGAATAAAGCTCGCACATCTCTTACCAGCTCTCTGGAGAACATCTTTTCAAGGGTGGGTCTGAGCAGACAGGTTATTTCTTTTGTCTGTGTTTCTTTCTACATGTTACCTAATCTCCCTCTGATTTATCTTTCTTAAATTTCCTGCTGTTATGTCATCATGACTATTTTTCCTTTTGAGTTTATCCTTTTCTCGTATTTCTTGACCCCTGACTTGAAGAAGCTACCATGCTGTGTACCTTTATTTGTCTCCCTGCTCAGCCTTTGAATCAGTTGCCGTTTCTGTGTCTCTATGATCCTGGGGATTTGGATTGACCCATATCTGCCTGTGAGACAGCAGAATAATTTCTTAGTGGAAGGATCCAGGCAATCTGAGATCTCTGCTTCCATCTGTTACTATCTCAGAGACTTAGCTTAACAATGAAACTGTAAAGCATCTGTTTCTTTTATATCTTGCTATTTAGTATTTTCTTATTTATTGTCAGTCTTATGAATATACTATAACAATACCACCTGTTTCTTTTGCCAAGTACAGACATGTATTTATGTAAAACTGCTTCAGTCACGTTTTAATTTGTATATTTTTGTTTGCACAACTTTTTTCATATTGTGTTATTACCTCTGTCACCAGGGTGCCAACCGAATGCGTGGCCGCTTGGGAAGTATTGGAAGCATCAGCAGTTTTGAAAGAGTAAGTGTCCTTGAGGAAGAACTTGAGAATTCCCAGAGCTTTCGTCATGGGATTCTGGGAATTCTCACTTATTGCCCAGCAGCTTTTTATACCATATTATGTTTCAACTCTGCCCTTAGCCAAACAAGAATAGGAAAGACATATATACTTTGATCGGTTTTAGTGGTTGTGCACTGCCAACAGGGCTCCTCTCACATGGAGATGTAAATCTGTGCTGCATTGTTCCCACATAGTTTTATGATGAAGCTGCTTTGACCAAAAGGCCAAACTGTACTACAGGGAATGTGTTTCTGGAGTTGTTAGTGAGCCATTTGGGACTGTGGGCTTCAGTTTGTTACTGCTGTGCAAAATGCGGGGAAAGTATGTGAAGCAGTTTCTCTGCCTCTCCACCAGTAATAAGGATGATTAGAGGACCTGATATAACATTTAACTCCTGTAGCATTTTGTTTTTAAACTAAATTAAAAGATAAAAGGTGGTGAAGCATCTGAGAACAGCGCAGGCATTCTTAACGAATCTTAAACTTAAAATAAAGTCTGTATTTATAGTTTTGGAAATGAAAACTGATGTACCAGAGGATAAAAATATTTTAACAAATGTAAAGCCAGTGCAATCCCTTTAAACATCAGCTGATTTATGGTAAGTGTCTGCTGCTGTGTTTTTACAAGAATGGATTTAATGGTAGGAATAACAAAACAAAACAAAAAAAAAAAGAGATTTCTTTGTGCTATGTGAAAAATTGTGGGAAAACAATTACCTCTAAGCCAGTTGAGCTTAGAGTCCATCCATCCGTTCTCTATATCCATGTACTGCAATGCAGGTTTGTGGGCTGCTGGTGTTGATCCCAGCAGCCAATAGGCACGATTCAGGGTACACCCTGGACAGGCCACCAATCCAACACAAAGAGACATTCACCCTCATTTATTTAGAGACACCATTTCACCTATCACTTCTTTGTACCTGGAGAGAACCCACACATGCACAGTAAGAACATGCAAACCACCACACCACTGTGCAATCCCAAGTTCAGGACTGTCTGATTCCAGTAATTACCCAGTCAATTAGTGCATCCAAACTTTTACCCCCTTGTCAAACCCTTAGACCTACATTACCCAGCATGCAATTCACCTGTTTGGTTGCAGATTAAGCTGTTTTATCCAACCAGGAGCCTTGGATCAGCTTTAGTGTTGACTTGCAGGATACAGTGCTAATTCTTTTTAATTCCACCACTTCCTAATTTTTAAAACTCAACCCATGCTGCCTTAAATGACACCACCCGAGTTAATTTATCAGTTTTTGTGTAGGTGCGTCTCATGCTTCAAACTTTTGTGTTTATACAATTGGACTTCCCAACAGATAAGCATACTGAGGTCTGAAGTTGGTGGAGTTTGTCCTCTGAAGATGTGTTCCTCATATTCTTGAGTTTTAAAAAGCAATAAACCTAATCATCTTGCAATCTGCTTCGGCAATGGGTCCTGCTATCTAAATATTGTTCCAACTCAAGCTCCCAATTTGCAGTGGCCTCCTTAAATGGGATAGTCCCTTTTAATCTGCTAAATCTACTCATGAATGTCTGGAGGGGCTCAAAAGAAATCCTTTGTGTAGACTCTCCTCAAAACTGTTATATGCTCTACTTGCCATCAAATATGTCATGTTAGATTTATTGGATACTTGAGCTGCCAAGTGAGGAAAATTATTCAAGCGATGGGGGATTTTACTAAGCTGCTATATATAATATTTTCTCCAAGTTTACCAGTAAACGCTGCTGCAAATTTGTGAGCCGAAATCAATTAGTCATAGTGAAATTTAACACAGACAGTCTTAGTTTATGGAGTTCAAGTAAGAGTTTTTTTTTTTAAAGTAATGCTTTATATTAAAAAATGACCTTTTGTAGACAGAAAAATCAAGTCTCTGCTGCCTTACATAGATTTGCAACAGTCATGGAAACTTGTTTGCATTGTGATTAAGTGAATAAGCAGCCTGGTGAGGATTCTGTCCGGATGTGATGTTCCAGCGTGCAGGAAACCCCACCCAGGATGTCCAGATATGTGTCTGCTGAGCCGTGTCTGTCATAAGACCCAGGGGTGTCTGATCTGAACCACCCACACAAACAGGCTTTCACTGTGTGACTGACAATACACTTTCATCCAGAATAGGGATAGAGCGACAAAGCTTGTTTTTATATATGTGTGTGTGTGCGATAGCGTATGAGTGATCATTGGAAAAAGTAACATCATTATCACTGCATGCCTAGAGTCATGTCAGTACTTAAAGAGGGAGGTCTGTGGAAGCACGATGGGAGGAGAGTGGAGGATTTTCATGCAGTGTTGCCCCAGTGAGGTCCTCCCCACCAATAGTGTGTGATGCTGTGAGTCATAGGGCATTGTCTATTAGAATACAATAGATGTGGGAGTTGTACCACCAGTGCATGAAGCAACTCTGAGTCCAAGAGTGTAGAGTACAAAGTTGAGGTTCAATTGATTCTTGCTTGACTGAATAAGGTGAGTTAAGACATTTAACCTGAGACATAGAATTTTTTGTTTTTGTTTGAGCTGTGCGCCTCGAATAGAGTTTCAAGCTGTGTGGGGGCTCAATTTTCAAGGACTGTGAGTCAGATTACATGTGACTGCTTATACTGACTTTGTTGCCTTGCATGGTTTAAGGGATTTTGTCACTGGGTTTGTGTTTGGATTTGGGTTTTTATTCATCTTTTCTGTTTTTGCTTCTATTACACACAATGCGTGCCTAAATCTAAAATGAATCTACTTACATATTTCCTGACATCTTTCTACCCCTCTGTCCACCTCAGCAGGATGAGGAATCCCCTGGCCACTCCCCTCCAGGGTCCCCTCCTGCCTTCCCCGACAATGACCTGGAAACTGGGATGCAATTCCGTCGGCGTGCTCACACCTTTAGCCATCCACCGATGAGGAAGCGTATCTCTTTCGAGAGCCAGTCAAGCAGCCAGAGCAAACCGGCCCCTCTTCGCAGACAGCAGTCTGTTAACCCAGAGCTGCTGCAGAACAGGTAACCTGAAACAAACTAATTGATTAGTCACTGCATTTCTAGATTGAGAGAAAATAATGTTCAGTGCATCTCTTTAGTGTTGTTGCTGGAGCTGCAGGGGTTAATCTTTTGGTCAGTTTGCAATTTGAAGATTCTTGTGGAGAGAGCTTTTGAGCTTGTTTGAAGATATGACTAATGCTAACAGTTTTTTTTTCTCTCAATCATTTTAACTCTAACCAAATATTTAGCTGACCTTTTGATTGTTGGCACAGACAATGTAATCTATTTGCAGCACTTTGATCGCTTTAAAATCTTCACCTCCTGCTTGACTGTTCTTGAACAATAGCACCACAAGTTTCCTGCCACTGTTTTGATCCCTCATGGGTTCCTCAGTGCTTTTTTTTTTTTTTTTTTTTCTGTACTCAAAGCAAAAGCTTTTTCCTTTGTGTAATGTTTGTTTTTATTTGTGGGCGTTACATGTTTGGCCCGCCCAGTCCCGTGCCTGTTTCAAGAACGCGCAGTGTTTCGGAGAGTGAGTCCTCCTTCAGCCCTCCCTCCTCCTTCTCTGCTCCCACTTTCCTGAAAAGCTTTTACCAGGGCTCACTGGGCTCCCTGAGCTCCCTGGCAGACAGTGGGAACCTCAAGAGGTGAGAGGGGGTGCTCAGATGACCCCCCTTGCATTAGACTCAAATGCACCAGCCAGAAACTTGACAGAAACTGGATGAGATGGGTGGGAGGAACCAACTGATCTTTTGCTGAGGATGGCAGTTGCCATATTTGTGTGGGCTGTCAAAACCTTTTAACACCCAGCTTTATTCTCCTATTCCATCCTATCTTTTCTTGCCTATCACAAGCATCTTTTGTTTGTAAAAAATATTTTCCAGACTTTTTTTTTCCCATGTCAGCTTTGCAGTTAAACTACCCTTTTCCTGTTTGCACAGAAATAAAATTGGGATGCTAAAACACCCTTCTCTTGTTATATTTGCATGTGCATTTGAAACTTTTTTAATGCTGTCAATTCATGCTTTTCTAAATTTAATCATTTCTGTGATATATTTACAATCCAATGCTGCTGTTAATGTTCAGCTGCACAGCAGTATCATTTCAATAGGATATTTCTATTACTCTGACAACAACAGGAACTTTTAGAGTCTGCACTAATAATAAAAGAAGCAAGATGGTTATTTTTGCACCAGCTGCCCTGATAATGAGCTAGACATTTAGACTAGTTTACAGAAAAGCCTCAGCCAGCTAAGAATTGAAGTCTGAATATCAGAGCATGTTAATTGAAAACAATATTCACAAAGTGTTTTTTTCCTGACTTCACCAACAGGAAAACATTAGAAAATATGTCAAAGGAGAGCAGCTGTGAGTGCCAAATCGTTCTCTCTGTGACATTTATCTTAATCCAAGGTCACTTCCTGTTTTTCTTTGCCCACATGATCCGACATCCTCTGGTGTGCTGACCAAGCTTGCTAACTACCGTCACTATGAAGCAATCCAATAAGAAACATGTTGCTGAAACTTGTTTGTTTAGTGGAGAAAAGTGTGTAATGTGAGCCTTAAAGGGATCTTTTATGAAACCTTTTTGGTCTTTTGCATGTATATCCAAACCTTTCCCACCCAGTGGGAATTTTTACAAAAAAAACCCAACTGACTTGGGACAGCCTGCATCCCATGAAGTTTGTTCTTTTTGTTGTGTTTAAACCTAGAATTAAAAAATTTGTATTTTAGGATTGTATGTTTATCATATTTATGATCTGGTGTTGCCAATTAGCCTCAGAAGTGGTGGCTGCATCACGCTTTGTTTGATGTTTCTGTTTTGTTTTCCATCAGTAGGGCCTGTAAAATTAGAGATAGTGGAAGTAAGGATTTTGAAGTGCTAAATATAGGCAAATCTTTTTTGGAAAACCTATCTACATCTTGTAGAGCAGTGATTCCCAGCCTAGGGTTCATTCTCCCATCAGGGCGATTGCAAAGTTCACAGGAGGGGCATGAGATCTTTGCGAAGCAAAGGTTGTTAAATTTTGACAATCAGATGCACAAAAACACACATTTACTGGATTATTGATGCTTTGTGTGATGATAGTGTTTTAAGATTTAATATAAATATTACACAGAGTTAATACAGAGGTATGCTGTTTTTTTAATGAAATTATTCTTGATTCTTGATTAATGCCTTTTCAATAATAATGGCATACTTTGCAGGTACACTTACTCTCTAAAATGATACCAGCAAGTAGATGTAAGATCCTGAAATACATGTCTGTCCTTTTGTGAAAACAAAAACTGGAAGCTACAGCAATGCCCACTGCATATTTATGCAACAGTTTGTACACCCTTCAACATGGCTTAAGAACATGCTTCAAGATGTTGATGCATATGTATCAAATAAATCTCGAGTATTGGACGTCTGCTTTATAGAACTTGGAATATCGCTGCTGTGAAGATGAGCTGGCTAAGCTGCAAGATGATTCAGTGCCAAATGAATATTTCCAAGCGAATGCATTAAAAATGTTTGGATTGTCAAAAGAAACACTGTAGACCTCAGACCATCAGAAACAGTCTCCAGCACCTTGTAACAAAAACAAGAGTCAGAAACAGGCTGTTATAAGCGTTATATTTTATATTTCATCCTATCACAAATGGTCAGAATCGTGCAAGATCAGGGGGCTGTTTGTTTTTAAAAGGATTAGTATGAGTTATACAGGAAAGCTTTGGGGATTATTCTTTTCATATACACACATATTTGCCCATTTGGAGGGGCCTGTGTTGATCAAATTATACAAACCACATAAAAAATTTCAATTCAAAATTATAGGGAAACAAAATGCTAAATAAATAAAAAAAACTAATTGAGCAAATACTTCTTCAAGGCTCTGTGTTCTAATCAAATAAACCAGACAACATGTACCAGTGTTTTAAAATACTTAACTAAACAGATGCATAGACCTATTTTTTAGCAAACATGCATCATATTTTGCATGCTTGACATATAAGAAGCAATGTATAAGGTTTTATTGTTTTGCCTGTGTCACATTTACTATTAAATCTTATCTAATTTAGCCCAGTCTTAAAAATAATATAGAGATTTCCTGATTTGTACACTCTAATGAATTCAGTTGTTATTTGCATGTAATGAGAGATGTATGAAGATACTTCTGACAGTTGGTGTTAACCCACTTTTGTTAGATTGTTTGATGAAATTTTACTGGTGGACTCTGTTAAACATGCAAGGCAGTTGTCCAAAAGCACTAACAACAGATCTTTCTTCTTAACCAGCAAGCAACTTCTTTCTCAGAAAGATCAGGAATGCATGTGACCGAGCTTGTCTACACACTGATTAACAAGGTCTCTGGGAGTCACTGTATGGCTGTTTGTTTTCCTCATCTTTAACATTTTGTCATCAGTCTGTAGTTTTGCTGTTTGAGGTTACTTCTGAGTGTGTGTGGGTGTGCAGGTGTGTGTGTGTGTGATGAAGGATTTATGTGTGTAAGATTGCTGAAAACGTGTCTGTGTAATTTGACTCCTGAATCCTTTATAGGATTTCTTTGACTTGGTGTCTTCTCTTATAGCAATGGGGAAGGCAGGAAAAGGACCCTGTCTAGTTGCAGCAATGACTCATTGAGTGGAGGTCTCCCTCAGACCCCACGCAGGGTCTCCTGGAGACAGAAGATCTTCCTGAGGGTTGCATCACCCATGAATAAGCCACCTGCATCCATGCAACAGACAGGTGTGGTAACATGATTCTTTTAGAAGGAAGGCACAGCATAATGATTTATAAATAAACCACAAGTCCACTGGACATGAATTCAAGACAGGAATCGTCTTCTGGAAAATAATGTCACTGGAACGGTTTGTATACATATATGTAACGAGCATGGAAGGTTGAAAGGAAACTGAAAGGGCTCCTCTTAGATAAACAGTGTCCCAAACTTTAGGGAGCTTGTATCCTTGCAATAATACCTTGTAGGCCATCCGTTTCTGAAACTGTTGTTTTTTCTAACAAATATTCTCTGCAGGAACTACACAACATACAGATCAGCCATTAAAAACTATCAGATGTTATTTAGCTCCTCCTTTTGAAATCAGGTATCTGACGAATTTTTTGGGTCATGTAGGTAGGGTAGATGCCCAGTCTTACTTGAATCTGTGTTTTCCTTGAAACATTTATTTTCCACAAAAATAAAATAACTTGCCTTGAAACATGTTTGCTGCAGCTGTGAGCTGCCCTGATAAGAGTAGTGAGACCTAAATCTTGTCTAAATATGCCATTAAACCACAACAAAACAAAGATAAAAAAAGCAGCTGTGCACTTGAGTTACAATACTTTGTAGACTTACCATTACAGAAAAATCCTTTTTATTCTTACATTAGTTATTATCAGTATGACTATTACACTTCCTACATGACCTTTCCTTTGGATCTTTTTCTTTTTCTTTAGAGCACTCTGATGCTACTGAGTTGCTGCCTTTATCTCCTCATGCCGTGGACTCAAGCCTGGACCCTTTGAGGCATCTTTTGCCTCTTGCACATGATCAGGTGTCTGACCAGAGGCCTAAAAGGACAGGAGCTGACTACCGGACTCTTTGGAAGACCGCCATCCACCAGCAGATCCTACTGCTGCGCATGGAAAAGGAGAATCAAAGACTTGAGGGTCAGTATAAGTTGACACTGTGCTGCAAATTAAGTATGATTCCAGTTGTGGAGGAAATTCTTTCTTGGATGACACAAACATTAGAGAACATTTAAGACACAGTCTTGTAGCATGAAGTATGCAGTGATATGTTGTGTAGTTATTGTCATAGGAAGTAACTAGATTCAATCATATGACTTATTGTTGAGTTTTGCTCACGCATGGGGCTATTTATAAGACTGAACTCCCAGTGAAGATATTTATTACAGCAATAACTGAAATGCTTTCCAGTTTTCTTCAATTTTGGGTGAAGTTTTAGATTTAGTTCTTAACACATGCTCCAGCATTTTAAATCTTGTAATTCCTTACTAAGCTTTATAAGCATGGACGGGGATTGAGTTCCTGCAGGCAGTGACTCTTGAAGCTGTCATTTCTGACAGTTTTACCTTATATGGGGCATGTAGTTTAGTGTATGCCCCAAAGCTTTCAGTACTAATTCTTTTCACAATTATCCATCCAATAATAAAAAAAGAAAGAAAAAAGATACATTTTTCAGAATGTAAATAATTTTTTCTGCATGCAAATTTTCACTCATGGAGAGGAAAAGTTGAGTTTAGTGCTGAAAATGATCCTTTGGAAACACTTGCTATACACCAACATATCTCTTCTCCTTTGTTTGCTACAATGAAATGAATGCTGGTCTGAGGCTCTAACTGTGAATAACTGTTTTTAATAGAAGGTAAGCAATGAAAACTGAGCTTTTGGGCGTCAGTGCAGAGGTTTTGCATGATGTTGTTGGCTGGCTGTTAGTGCTTGAGTTCAGCTTCTTGTTTTGCATGTTAAGGGATGATCATACTTCACTGTGTTTGTGTTTCTTTTATCCTTTTGTGAACCTGTGACCACTATGTCAATGTAGCCTCTCAATTTCTTCAGCATATTAAGGTTGGATATTTGATGTCATTGTGGGGTATTGTGTGTTTCGTTTACATGATAAGCTATCTGTGGTGACTAGTGTGTTGAAATAAAAGGTTTAAGGGTCTGTTTCTACACTTGCTCTCCATTCTTTTATTGATCTATAGACTCGTTTTGTTGCTCTGGAATTTGTGGCTCTACAGGAGAGTTTTACTTGATAAAACAATGTTTATATTCTACTCTCGTCTGTTTGTTTCCTTAACTATTGTGTTACAGCAAGCAGAGACCAGCTGCACATTCGCAAGATGAAGCTTGACTACCAGGAAGTGAGCTCATGCTCCAAAGAAGCACAGGCATTTTGGGAGAGAAAATTGACGGCCCCAGGCAGAATGACAAACTTACAAAACAAGGAGGAAGTAAATCGTACACTCTGCCAAGGTAAAGGATGTGCTTGTGCGTATTTCAGGCAAAAAATAAGAACAAAATGAGAATTAAAGGAGGTAAATTTTATTATGTAGGTGCTAAAACATTTAACATAACTTATGTACCTGATCTTTGTGTCCAGGGGTTCCAAAGAGCAGGCGTGGCGAGGTCTGGTTGCTTCTTTCACATCAGTACCGACTGCAGCATAGACTGCCTCAGCGTCAGCACGCCCCGGACACCCCCTACCACGACCTGCTCAAGCAGCTCACCGCACAACAGCATGCCATTCTGGTGGATTTAGGTGTGCACATTTTAATTGATCTTTGTTTAATCTGGACAGCCTCATTGAGATTCAAGTCTCACAAACAGCATGTTGATCCTACTTTCAGAGTCTGTATGTCTCTGAGATGGTAATGTTGTTTTAACAGCAGGATTGTCTGTGGATTTTGGTTTAGTTCTTGTTTGATTTCTGTTGTGTCCTTGGGTTTCATTTGCTCATTGTCAGATTCTCAAATATCCTGTCCTGGATTGTCATATGTCACCATAGCTGTTCTTCATTAGTTTTCTTATTGTGTCTTCGTTCTCTTTACTTTGCTAATCTTGCCTTTGCAGCTTCTATAGTTTCTCTAAATCCCAGTAACTCCACCTGCCTGCCCCGAAGTCATGAGTCATTTGAGTCCTTTTTCCCTCCTCCTCTCCATGGTTCAAGACAGATAGTTGTAGTCACAGGTAGATTGTAGTGTGTATCTGGCCTTTTCTGTGTTTAAAAGTAGTTCAGGATTAAGGAGTATAAACTGGAAAGACTACACAGAGCCTGGTGAAGCCTGGGAATATTTACCTACTCGGTCAGCAAAAAAAATAACAATAAAGCATTGATTTGAAAGAGTTATGTTCACGTTCATTGTGAATAGCAGCATGCTAATGATAGACCCTTGTTACTGTTTTTGATGGTGTGTTTGACTGACTATCTTCTGCAACAACACTGTGGGTTTTAACAGTGGGTCAGTTAACCTTGGCTTTACAAGAGCTAAAGAACTTGATGAAAAACTTATCAATGTAAAATTGTGTTTCTCTTTAGGCCGTACCTTTCCCACCCACCAGTACTTCTCAGCCCAGCTCGGTGCAGGGCAGCTTTCCCTCTACAACCTCCTGAAGGCCTACTCTCTGCTGGATACAGAGGTACATACTGTAATCCAATTCATCATCAGTAAATGAAATGTGCTGTATATGCCATGTGATCTCTTTTGTGTTATGTAGGTTGGCTATTGCCAGGGTATCAGCTTTGTGGCTGGGGTGCTGCTGCTCCACATGAGCGAAGAACAGGCTTTTGACATGTTAAAATTCCTGATGTATGACCTTGGGATCAGGCGGCAGTACAGACCTGACATGATCTCTCTGCAGGTCAGTGCACGCATGAATTATACACTTTAACATGTTAATTGAATATAAAGGAGAGGTTATGCATTGATTACAACAGTAGTATGCATTTTTGTTCTCCATTTGATTTTGTAAGTTAAATCTATTTTTAGTTCTTTGGGGGGGGGGGGGGGGGTTGGGGTTGTGGTTGCCCTGTTTTGCACAACTTCAAATTTTTTTGGG
>JBAMHW010000014.1:10630478-10648123 GCA_037177495.1 Rhadinocentrus ornatus | reverse complement strand
GGGTATGGGTGATGATTGACCTGTTGTGAACGACTTAGAAGTGTCTGGGGTTAATTCCTGAGGAGAAGGACCCTGAAAGGCATCTGAAAAAATGCACTTCCTGTTGAAAGTGTGCGGGGCTTAGGTATAGACCGGAAGTGGTAAAATGAATCTGTTCAGGACCGGACCCTGATTATTCCCTGCTAATTTGATGCTGATTGGATGAAAATTGAGGGACTTATAATGATTTATGTTGTCATGGTGTCTTATCAGAATTCGCCATGGCGCCACGGTCTCGCCCTGCAGCGTAGAGAAACAGTTTTCACCGGATATCATTACCAACTTATTTTCTGCTCTCTGACCCAGTTTGACCCTGGTTAAATATCAGAGAAGTGGGTCTTTGAGTAAAAAAACACGACTTCCTGTCGCCAGGGGGCGTGGCCTAATCAAAATCCAATACTTGACATGTAGATCTGTTCAGGATGGGACTGGCATCATGCGTGGCCATTTTGGTTCAGATATCTTGTTATTTGTGGGAGTTATATCAATTTTGTTTTTTGTGGCGAGACATCAAACTTTGAGGCCCCGCCCCTTCTATGCCATTACTCCTTTGAGAAAGTCTTTGATAACTTTTGATCACACATGCCTTCTGAACATCCTGAGCTTATTTTGATGTCAGTTCAATAAAATCTCTAGGAGGAGTTTGTTTAAATGCAAGGTGAGTAAAACGCCAAAATGGCAACTATGACCCAAAATGGCCGACTTCCTGTTTTGTTTTTTTAAGCAGTGCTCCAAGAGGATTTTTTGTTCGTCCCGTCATTTAGAACGTGTGCCGAAATTCATAAAGATTGATTACATGCAGTAGCGGGGCATCATAAATGGGACGTGCTCTCATTCTATTTTGCCTGAACAGTCCTCAGCACCCTAAAATCCGAAATTTTTTACATTTAAAGGTGGGGTAGGCAAGTTTTCGAGCATGTTCAGGCCCCCCAAAAGGCAATTTATTTATGAGAAGAATAAGAAGACGTGGAAGTATAATGATAAACGCTTGCATTTCAATAGGCCTTCGCACCGCCTTCAGTGCTCGCGCCTAAAAATAAAAATAAAAACACAAGTAAGGAGGCTCTGTACTGTTAAGCAGTTTTAAAGAACAATGTTTCACTTTAAGAACCACAGCACTTGGTCCCTTTAGTTCCCCAAACCTTAGTGGCGTACAAAACAAGATGATGCAACACACTGCTTAACGTCTGTATTTATTTATTTATTTACAGAATTTGGGTGATATTAAATTACTGTTGTCAGCAATAAATTGTACACAACTTCCCGACTTTTTAAAACGGTATTTTTGTTTTGTTTTAAAAATAAACTTTCCCAGATAGTAAGAGATACAAATAGCCCTCTGCAGAAAGCAGCTTTAAACTTATGCACAACTGACTCTTGCATTATATTTTCAGCCTATTAAAATCAGCGTTTAAATAACAAAGATATCAACTTTAAAATTCAGTGGTCATCTGCGTGCTGCAGGATGCCTTGTGGGTTTTATTAGGAAGCAACAGCAAACATTAGTGTAGTTTCTCCACCTCTCACTCAAACCACACCTGCTCTGTTAGCTTTAGTTAAACATCAGCTGACCTCACTGGAGTTGAAGCATCAGCAGGCGTGGTAATGTTTAATCTATATCAGGTAACCATTTAGCCAAGCAGCTTCCTCCTGGTTCTCTCTTCACTGCTGCTATGTTCCCATAAGCTTAATCCAAAGTTTGAATTTATGAGAGGCGTTTGTGCTGTTTTCTTCGTGATTCATTGCAAGGTAAAGGTATTACTTGTTTTCTTTGTGACAATCAGGAAACTGTAAGAGCAATAGCAGTCGAATTTAAGCCTGAGCTAACTTCTACTTCTCTTTTTTGTCTGCTCTGCTCTTCTCTGTAATATATTGTTAACACAACTCAACAACAGCGTGGCCTTGATGCCTGCCTGAACAAGTCCTTATAATAACACTAATATAAATCTTGATCTGTCAGTAATTCTTAGATTATTCAGAGATACGATGTCCAAATCCAGATTTACCAGTTAGTTTGACATGTTTTGACCTGAGTGTGTTTTATCTGTTTTGTTATCCCAGATTCAGATGTACCAACTTTCCAGGCTGTTACACGACTACCACCGTGACTTGTACAATCACTTTGAGGAGCACGAGATCTGCCCAAGCCTCTACGCAGCACCCTGGTTCCTCACTCTCTTCGCCTCGCAATTCTCTCTTGGATTCGTGTCCCGCATCTTTGGTAGATGTCTAAAATAATGACCTCTGCATTCGCTTACAGCCAAGTGCTTAAAGTTCTGCTTAGAAAAGACTAAAATGTGGAATTAATTGCAACTAACAAGATTCTTTTTTTTTTTTTCTTTTCTTGTTACAGATTTTGTGTTTGTCCAGGGGACTGAGGTGATCTTTAAGGTGGCCCTATGTCTGCTGAGCAGCCATGAGGGGGAGATAGTTGAGTGTGACACCTTTGAGAGCATTGTGGACTATCTGAAAACTACACTTCCCACACTTACACAAGCACAGATGGAACAGACCATTGCCAAGGTAAAGAAATGGAAGTCATATGAAATACAGTCACAGTTTTCCGGATTACTAATGACATTTCTTGAATGATAGGTATACAGGGTATCAAGGTATGCTAAACTCCAAATGACTGCCTCCAGTGTATGTGATTAGCACACGGCTGATAATCATATAAATCCAGGTACACAATTTGGGGGTCATTTTCTTATATTTCATTAATGATATGCACAGCATGAACAAAGCAGCTGCAAATCACCAATATAATTAAATCAATGGCAGACAAATGGAAAATGTGAGACGGCAACAGAGCAGCATGTTGCAATGGAGTGTGTAACAGTAGCCCAAAAAATACCTATAATTTGGAAATCAATTAAACACTGTTTAACTGAAAGTATTGCAGATATTATATGAAATGTTAAATTGAGAATCTACGCATACGTTTATCTAATGACAATAAATTTTTTATACATTTTTTTGCAGTCGGGCAGCAGAAGCGTGGAAAAATAAATATTGAAAAAAAAATTTCATAAACATTTCATGATTATGATTAATTGTCAATTAGCAACAGATTGCTAAATTAATTGTGAATATAAAGAGCTTCCCAGAGAAGCTGAGTCTTTTAAAATGTAACATTAGGTCTTTATTCAGGACAATTTTTCAACAATTAAGATTTTTTTTTCCTTAAAACAAAGTTTTGTAAACATGGCTGCTCTGTCCTGAGAACTAAGGAAGAAAGGAGGCACCCATCTTCTTATCAGTGTTCACACAATTGTTATGAAGTGCATCAGTGACATGACTGCAGGTTTTTGAGAAACAAATCCTGCAGTCCAGACCACTTTGTTTTGGTAATGGCTTTTGTTGCATTAGCCAAAAATGTTCAACCCTATTCTGCATAAATCTGAAATGAGGAAGATACCCTGAGCTTTCCATGTGTTTCCTCCCCATTTCAATTTAATACAGGTTTATTTGGCTCATAAATTATTGTCTTTACCTAAATCTTTTTCTTTGGATCCCAGCTTTTTGGGGAACAGGGTCCTAAAACATTGTTTTAGGTAGTCAGTCATCAAGCATCTGATTAGAATAAATGTTAAAAAATAAAGGGAACAGATTTTTTTTTTTTTTTTTTTTTTGCAGTGAAACATGCAATATACAGTGAAATGTCTTTATAAACCTAAAAGAAGTCCAGTTACCTTCTTTTAACTAGTCCGGGGGTGTAATGCTTATTTTCTCTTATCCATTTATTTAAACAGTAATGAAATATATTAAACCATTTTAGTTATGAAAGGTTAAAAAAAATCTAAAGCAACCAAAGAAATTTCTGTACTACAGTATGAACAAACATTACTTAAATATTGTATAATATGTGTATCACTGATTACAGTTTAGCTGTAGTGTTGTTTATGTTATTGCAGGAGCTTGTCATCCACTGTAATGTCGTAGCTCAATGATATATTTCTAATTATTTAGTAAAACTGTGAATTTACACAAAACATGCTGTTTTGATGGCTTTTTTTTTTTTTTTTTTTTTTTTTCCTGTATTAACATGACTTTATGCAGAAATTTGTGTTGCAATGATTCGTTGCTATTGAAATATAAACAACAAATGTGTAATGACTTGTCATTTGAAAGCATTCTTGATGGCACTGTGTTGCTTGTTGATGGGCAGGTTATGGAGATGGACATATCAAAGCAGCTGCATGCATATGAAGTGGAGTACCACGTCCTTCAGGATGAGATGTTGGATGCTGGACCGCTGCCTGATGACTCTGACCGCCTTGACAAATTAGAAAAGACAAACACTCAGTTGAAGAAACAGAACATAGATCTGCTGGAAAAACTTCAAGTAAGAAAGAGAAGGGGCAGACTCACATTTTGATCTTCTATGATTACTGTAAATAATTTACAGATACCACAGCAAATGTTAGGATGGTTTATTTTACTATCCTTCACTTTTTTAAACAATGTAATATGGGAAACCAATTAGAGTGGAATTTAAAGTTAGCACTGAGTCTTTTGTCAGTGGTAGTATCTTAGATTGTCCATAGATGGTGCTAAAACACCAGTTAACGTAACAATGGAAAAAAAATGTAAACTTAATAAATGGTCTATATTCTCCAGATACTTCTTACATTTTATTGAAGTGTGAATCTTTGGAGGAGGACTGTTAAAGTTACACCTGATGAGGCTAATTTTAGTTTAGGTTTAAACATTACTGAGATGCACTCATGTTTGATGGGACAAAGAAAAAAACATCAAATCACCCATTAAGAGATTCACACAAAATCTGGATTGTGTATGAAATCTGATCATATTTGATCACACATGTTGCAATGTTATATTGTCCAGAGTTCTGTTATCTCACTTTATAACTTGTGTGTTTTTTGTTTACCCTCTGTCCACATGCCAGTCTGTGTTTTGTATCTGTATTAACTGGGCCCTTGATATTTCTTTCCTCCAGGCTGCACGGCAGAAGATTCAGACGTTGGAGACGAGCGTGGAGAACTTCCTCTCTCGGGAGAGCAAAATGAAACACATGATTCGCTCCCTGGAGCAAGAGAGGGCATCTTACCAGAGGACCATTGAACGCATGCGCTTATGCCTTCCCCCTGACTCCCTAACAGATGTGGAGATGACCCAGATCAAAACAGGACCCAATGGGAAAGCCAAAACTGCAGCCAAGAAGCCTTGATGGTAAACAGGGGGCTGACTGCAGTGGGCAGGCGCATGGGCAGATATTAATGTTGACAAATGAAGACTGCTGAGAGGAAGGCTGCGGAGCTCCGCTGCACTTCTGTAATGCTGCGCAAGAGCATTTTGTAAATTGTGTGATGTTGTGAGACAGACAGATTGTATGGAAAACACCTTTGTGATAAGCAGTAGGAGGATGGTTTCAGTTATTTTAGATCGCTGAGTGTTTCCATTGTGCATAAAAGCTTCCATTTGTCTAATCTGTTTCACTGCCAGTTTGAAGGTTGGATCAAGATGCACATCCTCCTTCACTATATGGATCACTTCTGCCTGTCACAGGGGATATTTTTCAAAATTGACTCAAGTGTGTCTGAGAAATATGTCTGCCTTTGCAAATATTTTACAGCACAGCCTTAATGTGGTTACTGCCTATCTAAAGCATCACAAAAATCAGTAAAAAGAAGGTGCCTATTGGCAGATAATCCGTTGGACCTCAGGGTCATCCAACAGCCATTACCAGTGTCTGTGATCATGGAGTGGAATTTTGATTCTCTTTGAACTTGGGTCTGTGAAAGACACATGGCCTTGAGCTAGTTACAATGCTTTGTTAATGCATTTTATTCACTTGAAAGTTTTTGTGAATGTAATATCCTTCCAAAGATCATTGTGACAGTATCTTTTTTCTCTCTTTTTTTTCACCACAGAGACATCTAGGCACACATTTGTCTGTACACTGTTTAATATCTTGTCTCAGCATCGCGCCACTGCCTTCACATGAAAGATCTTCAGTTCTTGCATTTGCTGCTCTTCAAAAAAGGAAGCGTTTCTTCCGAAGCTCTGGCAGGATGTGAGGTTGTCTGCCTCTTCAGTTTCCTGTGTGACTAGCCACGTAGTTCTTTTTTTTTTTAGAACCACCTTCAGACTCTGAGGCAAGGCTCACACTCCCCAGGAGGTGCAGAATAAACAGACTTAACGTAGAGAAGTGACCTAAATGTACATACGTCATTTGGTCATTTTGGTTTTGTCAGGTTTTACAGCGCTAGCAACATCAAGTTTCTAAACACAAGTAGTTGTTGTCTGGCTCAAGATTTAAAGATATTCAGGTGAGTAGACAGACAGGGAATCAGAGCTTTAAAACACTTGAGGTTTCCTTTCAGTGATGATGAGTCTCTCTCGATGCTGGCTGTAAAATACAGCATACACACACACTGCACTGAGCTGGCTGACTGTATGGACAGACAGTTTATATGACTTCAAAGAGTATTCCTGGCTCCCTCCTCAGTTATTTTTTATCCCACCTCCATGTGTGACTCACCATCATCACTTTTTATTGAAGGCAAAACAGTCTCGGCCTTTTCTCCTCGTTCAGAAATCACATGAAAGAAGTAACAGTATTTATCAGTCTTCCTGGCCTCAGTGACAAGCCCCAGTGACACTATTTTATTGTAAAGTTTTATGTAGAAGCTTCAGTCCTAGAGGACATTATCTTATCCAGCCAATGCAGTATGTTTGTTTAGCAATCACATGCAGCATAGCACACTCCCAGTCTACTTAAATTATAGCAATTAATTCATGGTGTTATATTCTCAATTGAGGTGAATCATCTTTTTTTTGGGTCATTAAGGTGTTCTTTTGTTAAAGTGTGCACCAAACGTTTTATACATAGTTGAGAAACAGTCACCTCTGAACTGTGGATTCAGCAATGCAAAACATATCAAATGACTCATGTTAAAATCTGTTGAAAGACGTGTGGGATGCAGTAAATATGCAGGTTTTGCCTTTATTTTGCTTGGTGGCAGCACTTTTGCATGAGCTGAAGCAAAGAATTTCCCCCCCCGAAAATTAAGGAATGGATTCACCCAAAATAATGTGTTTTATTATAAATGTCAGGAGGCTTTTTTTTCCACTACATGTTGTCAGCATTGTTTAGGTTTCTGCAAAGACAAAAACTTGAAGAGATACCAAATACTGGTTTCAAAAACTTGAGACACATTAAAATCATCATTGTGCTTTTTTTTTTTTTTCTTGTGCCAAAAGTTAAAAATGGCCTTTATTCTCTATAAACCTGAGTTACAAGTTGATTTTGTGTGAAGGAAATTGTTGTGGTCAGACATTTTACATCAGGTGATTTGAGTCCTGACTACTAAGTAGTGCTTGTATCACTGTGTTATAGCTTATAACATGAGGGCTACACAAAAGCAAAGAAACTGTCATGAATGCTTCAATAAACCTCACCTTGCCTTGTTTTCTGTCTACTCATGTCCAAATATCTTTCCAGCCCAGTATGCTATCATAAAGAAATCATGTTTCTTTAGCACTCCAAGTGTAGGATGTAGCCTCAAGCTGAGATGTTCTGTGTAGACGTATTATTGCGTAAAAGGCCAAGGTAAGCGTAGACAGTTTTAGATAGTCTATTTTAAGGCCTTTTAAACATTGTTCTTTTGTTAATGCCTTGGGCAAAGTGAACTACATGTCTCTATTGGACTAAAAATCCTCAGTGAAATTGTTGCACTGCAAAAAAACACAAAACCTTGTGTACATTTCTGAATTACCCACAATATAGTGAATGGAATAAAGGATTTACCTAAATGCTTGTAATAAAGGGCAGAAAAATGTAGCAGTTAATTGAAATATTACTGCTGCATACTGTTAAGGTTATAGTTTATGGTAACTCATTACATTGTACTGTAAATTCCAAGTTTATATCAATATATCACAAGATAAATAAATATTTGTAGAAATGCTTTCAGATGAAAGAGAAATTATACTTTTACATACCAGAACAAAAGTAAAAATCATCTTGTCTTGATTTGCACTTTTTTATGCTTAACCCCAGATGAATAACAGTACATGACATAGTTCACTGTGCCAATATTTTATTAACAAATTAAGAAATACTAAGGCACAAATGCATAAGCAGCCTGTTTAAAAACTACAGCATGTTCATTCTTACATCTTCTACTGGAGTTAAGATGGTGAGTAGCAGCCGGGTGCTGCAAATCTTGTAGCTGAATGGATTATCACTGAGTATGAGCACATTTATAAAAGCAAAAGTTTTGGAAATTTGATACTCTGGAGGCTTCAGGTGTGTGTTAACAAAATGTCAAAGAGGAAAGACATCAGCTGCTCATCAGTCTGAGGTTATAAATAATTTCTGAACTACTAGGAGTCCATCATTCCACAGTGAGAAAGATTATTCAGAAATAAGAAACTCAAGATATGCTGCCAATCTTTCCAGGAGTGGACATCCCAGCAACTTTACCCCAAAGTTAGTATGTTAAAATACTATCTAGCACAGTGGTAAAAGCGTGAGGAATTGAGATTTTGCAGCCACAGTTGCTTCTTGCCTTTCAGTTGTTAAGTCAATTATGAACTCCTCTGTATGCCAACATATAGAACAGCCAGTGTGAAGTTGTCTGTCAGATAGCTAATGCTTGATCACAGATGGGTCATGAAGATACCAAGAAGGGTGCACCAGCAAATCTACAACAAAATGGCAAAAAACAAACAAAAAAAACAAGAGAAAAGAGCGAAAGTGTTGCAAAGATTATACCTCAAGGAGAAGTCAGGGATTAGGGAAATTAAAATGACAGATTTCGTTCAGATTATTAGATACATATACTGTATTATTCAAAAATAATGGATTTGAGGTTAAAACATTTAATAGTAAATAAATAAAAACTACATAAAAGAGACTGCATGTGTCACTCAAACTTAACTCCACGAACATATAAACTGAGTTGTATGAAACAACAACTGTAATACAGATAATGCCAATTTAAATGATAGTGACACAGTAAATAAAACTGCCTTGAACACATTTCAAACATGACAGTTGGTGTAAGGAAAAGGCCTCTTCATCTGACTGGGCTTTTGAGATGCTAAAAAAAGAACAAAAAGACTAGCACCAATGTGGATTCCCTCTTAAGCTTTTTCTAAATGTGTAGTTTAGAAATAAGAAGCACAGGGGGGGGATCAGGAAGTGTTTCATCGGCCCAAGGAGGGGCTTTGAAAGATAGCAGCCATAAGCTCAGTCATTGTTTTCCTATAGGGGTCTTACCCAGAATGGACTGTTGAGTGTTGCTCTGATCAGCCTCTGCCAAGCCTGGAGCTTGTCACACATAAGACACACAAATGACCGCCAACCAGGAGCCTATCGCACACTAAACAAAAGGGGCCACATTCCTTGTGTATTCCCACACAAGGACACATCCTGCAGCAGGGGAAGAGTGGAATACTGGTTGTCCACAGGGAATTGGCCCAGAACAACACTTCCTCTAGCGAAGGTCTTATCAGCTCTGTTTGTGTTGTTTTTGCTCTCCATCTTTGCTATCTTCATCCTTCAACCCATCTCTACCTCCCACTCTGCTTCCCACTCTCCTCATCCCTCCCATTGGATTTGTGAGGCTTGATCAGATGCTTTGGTACTATTACTGCGCTGCACAACTTCCAGAGAAAAATGCTGAAATGCTGGTGTCTAGACAGATATTTTGCTTAATGGCAAACACAAAATGAATAGTCTTCCAATTATTATTTGATATACACTAATGCATCTAACATCACACTGGGCTTTAAATGGGTATATGAATGGAATCAGGACTGAATGTCAGATTTGATGTAAATTTTGGGTTTTGTACTGTTTTTACTTTGCTATCTGATGGTTTATGGCTATCATGAAAAATTCTGATGTAGTGTTTCTCCTACATTATTAGTCACCTTAGCTTAGCTTTTAAGTTGTTGATTATCTAGCAGGGGCTTCTTTCTTGAGCAGCAGTTGCTCAGTTTATAGCAGACTTGTACCTTAATGCTTCCTGACTTGTTCCTGGCTATCTGAACCAATTTCTTCTCAGCTGACAGAGACAGTTTTGGTCTTCCTCCAGACCAGAGTCGCTACTTCTCTGACTAATTTGTAAAATCCATTTAATTATTTTAAACTGATGATCTTAAAATCGGCTACTTGAGTTTTCCTTTTTGTGTAAATCTACGATACTCCCTCTCCCTCAGACAAACTGTTTGTCTGTTCTGAAAAGCTTCTTGTTTTAATCACATAGCTACAGTTATGTTTTCATATACTGTACTTGTTGCTGGTGTTCATGTTTATCTCAGTTAGTCCTCATATAGGTGCTCCTGATGATTTTCTGCTTCGTTTTCTTACACAAGCCATTAGATGTTTTGTGGTTTGGTTTCTTTACAGGTGTTGCAGCGGGTTGTCTGTTTTTTTGTGTTTTGGTCGTTGCTGTTGTTTTCTGTATTTAGTAAAGGAAGCCTTATATCCACAAATTTTCATTCCTGTTATATCCATTAAGCTCCCCCTTGGTAAAGAAGATTTGTTCGGCTCAACGCTGATATTTCAGCTCAGTTAATAAATGTATAGTAGTGTGAATGTGGAATGTTCCCCCCTTCATTAATTTCAGAAAATCTATTATAAATTAAAACTTGCACATCAAACTATCATCTTTTTTTTAACCTGCTCAGACCTGAGGCTAAAACCTTTTCTCATGACAGTTGAAACATTACATAAAAAACATTAGAGAATGTGTCAAAATTCCTATTAGAAATATAGTAGTATGTGTCACTCCATGTCACAATGCATGAAACAACAAACAAAGTTCATATAGGTCAACAATTAGTTTAAGCTGAATATTACCATGGAATTTATGTCAGCATTGATCTACAACAATATTCCAGAAATTAACTGTTTCTGTACTAAAATAAACAATACCATCAGTTCATAAAATTAAAAGTTGTTCCCAAGCAGCTCTTAATGCGGCGTGTGTGTTGGGGTGTGTGTTTTTGGCCATTAGACCACAGTCTCAAATAAATGAGAAGAGGGAGCTGACAGTATAAGCTCTAGAGAGAGAGAGGAGTAGGAGGAAGAAGGAGGTTAGAAAGGGTCCTCCTGCCTTATATGGGAATTTATACTGCTCTGCTTGTGGCGCAGTCTCAAAGCTGGAGTCAATTCAGTTGAAAACACATGGTCACATCTGTCAGTGTCATTACAGGTCATAGAATACTTTGCAGCAATTCAATTTGAACTTTCCAGCATGTTTATCCATAATTCAAATCAATAATGGGGCTCTCAGGCAAAAGGGTAAACATTTCAACACTGCAGAAACACGCCTCAGTGGGCTTGTGTGAGTGGCACCAGGCTTGCAAATTCAGAGATCTGGAGTTAGTGAATTTGGAGGATGGAAACTGGGGTAAAATTTGGAGGTAGTTAGTGAGGGAAACAGCTGGAGGGGTGGGACAAAGAGACTCAGGTGGCCTCAGTTGAGTCCAGAGAGACAGGCTCCCTCCCATGAGGACAGGAACTCACTCACACACTCACAGACTTACACACATTTCACAGAGTCTCAGAGTTCAGTTGTGCTTTGATTTCTCTCCCTATCTTTCCCAACTCTGCAGATACACTGGCTGCTCCATTTTTTCCAAATCTCCTTCATTGTCTTCTCATCCTCTGAAGCTATGAAATAAACACTCAGCTGTAACAGCCTCAATTCCAATCAGCTATCCGCACAGCGCAGGCACAGGTACACTTAGACACACAGACATGTTTTAGTTAGCACAGTGACAGATTTGCTTCCCACAGAGTGTTTTTCTTTGTCTGTACCTGTCATGGATGTAGCTGCCAGAGGGGGTGATGGTACACGGCCACAGCCAGGAATAACAGAGGGAATAGAACAGTAATGAAGCCACAGAAGAAACAGACCTGAAATTACATGTACTGCTCCTATTCCCATGGTCAGTCCAGTCCATTCCTTTGCTTCTGTCCACTGAGAGCAGGTAGGTCCACACACACTGCCTGGAGAGCCTTGCTTTTAATTACATGCCTGTCATGTCTAAACCCTCCTCATCTCTTTTCTGACGAGAGCCACTCTTCCTCTCTTCACCTTCTCCCCCAGTGGTCTGGCACACACACTATCAAAAATTCCCCTGGGCTAGCTGCAGCACATACTGAAAAATAGCGCCTGGCTTACCTGATCAAATGCTTCAACATCTGGAGAGCCTCCGGAGGCCTAAAGAACACACTTAGTACCCTTTGACTCAGGGGAATCACAGATTTATATGTAGCTACATACACATCCAATTTGAGCCGTAAACAGGCACGATGCCCACACCCAACCCCCTGTTCCCTTTTGGCCCCTGCGTTGGCTGACATCTCAAGCCGAGCTGGTGCACACATACTGACACGCTCATAAACAAGGTTAAAGGGAGGTAAAACTCACACACCATAAGTAACATGTCTGAAGATCTTATTGAGGCTTTTTCCACCTAGGGATCCCCAACAAATGTGACCAAAGTCCCAGGTGACTAAAATGATCAGAGTGGAGACTGTGCGCCTGAGCTCCTTCTAATCGCATTATCCAGTGGCTATATGCCTGGCCTACATCACCTCAGCAATGAGTAAGAAAAACACAGGCTAGAGAGGAGGAGAAAGACACTACGAAAGTGTTGGCTGGGCTGGATGGAGGGGGTGGTCAGACAGACATGGAGTGAGTCAGACAAGCAGATATCCTCCTACATGTGGGTCCATCGAATACAAGTGCAGATTACATGTAAAAATCAAGTACAGCACAGACAGTCCTTGAGCTGACTTTATCGGTTTGTATGTTCAGGGTCAAGCCCTGGAAGATCTGGGCGTATGGTATCAGTGATAAGGGACTGGGTGTGACATGGGGATGGAGTGTCTGACATCATGCTTTGCAAGTACGTTCTACCTTTTCACAAGGCCACCAAGGACATAAACACAAAGAAATGGTGGTGGGCAGAGCCTGGATATGAGTGACTCAGTGCACTCTGGACACATGCTGACGTCAGCTTGTGGAAACTCTATGAAAGCAAAGAAATTGGTTCAGAAATGAAAGTGTCCACCACCACTAACTCTTGCACAAACATCAGTTTCTCTGAGCATAACATGGATTTGTTCAAGAAACTCAACAAGTTCAATACAGTGATGATAAGACTTGGTCTTACAGAGTTCATATCCTCCCTGTTCTCTTTGTTTTGTCCTCCAAACAAGCCGCCCAGCTGTTCCTGTGAGCACAGACCAACACACTGAGTTTTATTATGCCAATCTGACATTGCTGAAGTTGGGAGGGGAGACAGCTGTACTTGTGTGGCCCTGGGCGCACCCATCATTAGTACCAGCCTCACTGATCCCTTCCTGCATCCATCCCTTGTTCAAGATCTCTGTGTCTCTTTCCCTCCCTCCCTCCCATTTTGTTTTTAAAACAAAACCACACCCTTTTATAATATTTTCTGACCTCATTTCACTTTGAGTCCTCCCATCTGTCCATCCATCTTAACAAGGCACTCTTGCACATCATCACCTCCACACTTCCTGCCAGTGAGAGAGCAGAAAACAACCTGTGCTGCTTTGGTAAAAGGCTGAGTGCTTGCCACTCAAGATTTTCTTGAATAGATAATTTCCAAATTGATTCAAGCTGGGCTCACGTCTAATGGTCTGTGTGGGCTCTAATGTGAACAGGGGATAATCAACACCCTGTGTTTCTGAGCTTTTTGTCAGTCATTTATGTTTCTGTGTATTCTACTGCCAATCCTTCCTTTTTTTCTGTTTTTCACACATCTCACAAAGCTTGCTCCAGCCCATTCTCCTCCACACCTATACCTCTCTATCCATTTACTGTGATGCTATATCCGTGACATTTACAGGTTGATTTCCCACTGTGCGTCATTAGTCTTTTCTCTCTTCTCCTGGTTAAACCCAGTGAGTACATTCTGCTATTTGATACAGGGGACACTTGGGGAGCATACTGCGTTCATTCAAGTGGGATGGAGGTCTCATCTACATTTCTATTAGCCAGTGAATTGACAGCATCTCACTCTAATATCAAATAAAAATATTTTGTTAAATATGACGCAATATCTCTCACAACTTCATTTTTATGTCTCTGCAATGAAGAGATACTTTGGAGATGTCAGTGAAAATTTTTGGCACATGACAGCAGCCTTACCTCCTTGAGTTCACCATGTGACACAAGTGGTAGACAAGCCTGCACATGCCGGATGCAGTCAGATGATGCGACCCAGTACAGGGCTTGATAAGATGCTTCATGGCTGCAGGCTAGAGAAAGATCATCCTTGTGCATACAAAAAAGTCTGTCATCTTCCTCTAAAAGTGTGTCTAATCACAATGAGTGAGGTGTAATTAATGTTTCACTGGTGCTGCGTGTATGTGCTGTTGAGAACCGTGGGTGAGAGGATGTAGTGTGCGGTCTCTCTAACAAGCTCCCACTCACCCCAGCGGAGGCAGGCAGGGAAGGCTGGAGTGACTGCGAGGCTGTTAGAGCAAGTGGGTTGCGTTGGACGTGTCCATGTCTGTGTGTTTGAGTGCGTGAGTGAATCTGTGTGAGTGTGCTTGTAAGTGAATGTGTGTTACTGTGTGAAAAGAGTGCATGTGGGTCCTTTTGTGTGTGCTGTACTGGGATGTGGAAATTGAATGGAGCCTTTCAGTTCTACTGCTCGTCTCCCCGGGGGTGAGAGACTGGTTGCCATGGTTATCCTGGAATCCTGCCGCTAATGGGTGGGAGTTTGTGTAGCTCTGGCAACCTGGCCTGTCTAGGTTGGAGTACGTGTACGTTTGTGTGAGTGTGTGTACCACGGGGTGTGGTTGGGTGGAGGCAACATTCTAGGACACAGGAGGTCACACATTTGACAACACAAGCGTCCATTCCTTGACGCTCCTACTTGTACAAACACCATCTCCTGTAATGGATACTTGTCCTTTATTCAGTACTGTACATGTAAAAAATTAAATGAAACCTCCATGTCCACTAGCAACTCTCTCTCTAAGTGATGATCACAGTGCTGCTTGGTGTGTCTCTCAGTAGCTGTCCACTACTTCATTGTTAATCTTTTATTTCCTCCCCCAGCGAAATTAAACTACAAGCCCGACAGACATCATAATCATGCAGTGATGAAACAATCCTCTTCTTTTACAGCATTATTGCAAGTGTAAAACATAATGCAGTGAAACAGTTAAGCCCTGCTCTCTTGTCATCCCCATCACCATCCTTTTACCCTGAGGCAAGTGGGACTCTCAACTGAGCTCAGAGACCCCACTGAACAGGAACACAGTGGAAAGTGGATAATGAGAACCTCCACACAGAGTACATTAGTACAGTATAGAGAAAGACACTCTGTTGCTGAGCACTCCTTCTCCTGTGCAGCACCAGTTATTATCATTATTATAAAAACCTGTCAACAATAAGTTTCACCTCACAAACACATGTGTGCATATTTAACAGTGCATGCTTATTTGGTTATTTTACTCAATTTGCATTATGAATTTGACACAGTGTACTTGGATAGCAGTGAAGCAGGGCATGCACAATTGCGCAGTGGATACATACCCACGATATGCAACGTGACCAGATAATCCTGGTTTTCCTATTCCCAGTGCTCTGGTTGAAGGGATCAGTTCCTGCTAGTCACACAGATGTCTTGGCTCCTTTTACCTTTTGAAAGACTGATCCATACCCTGCAAAACCCCTGTGGATTTAAAGGAACTTGGCTAAGGAATTTTCTCTCCTCTATTCCAGTCATTATATATAGCCAATTCACTGCAGCTTGGAAAAATTAGGAAAAATGTTTCTTTTGTACAGCATCCAATGAGCATAAAAATAGAAAATAAAAGTTAGGGCAATATTATGATTACGATCACGCATGATACTTTCGGTGTGTGTCCTGGGGATGAAATCATATGTCAGGAAATTTCTGACAGGGTTGAAGTGGTTTGATTACTATTTTAATGTTTCATGAAAAGTATACAGATCTCCTCAAAACACAGTAAGCGGAGGCTCAAGAATGTGGGCTGGACATGTAGTGAAACTCAACGAGTCATGGGGGGTAATGGGACCTTGTAGATCCACCCCGTGCTCCTTAGCCCAGATTTATGCTGAACAGTTACATAATTCAACAAACACGTCCAACTTTGTTGCTGAAATGCAGCCTCAGGCCACACGAACACTCAGCAAAGTGATAAGCATTTTCAGTTTTATTACTACCAACTGATTATTGAGTCTGTGAAAAAGTTAAGAAGCTGTCACATATTTTGGCTTACAGATCTTATTTTAAAGATCTGTGAGCCAAATATGTGCACATTTAGATTAGTAAACTTTTGTGTTTGTCATGTTGAATGAGTATCTTATCATCTTATGTAATGCATTCCTTTCCACTCAGCGGCAGACAATGACAGTAAATGTTAAAGCTCTTCTATAAAATATTCCCACATCTATTTTGTAAGTTGTCCTCAACAGAAACATTTAAATCGGGACTCGGTAAATCGTTTCCTCAGCTCCTTTAGTTTGCATGTTCCTGTCTCCCCTCCTCAATCCTTTGCCTTTCTTGATATTTCCACTCTCTAGCCCAGACAGCCTCAGCCTTGACTCGGGGCCACCCTATGCTCTCACTGTCCAACTATTTAACTAACCACAGTGAAACAGCTTTAATTTCAGCTTGCTGCTCAGCCTGGCTGAATTTGTAAGATTGCTTGGGGGTCTTTTAGGAAAGCCGTGGTATGGGGTCCAACAGGCCATGCAGGCAGACAAGGGAGAACAGCAGCCCCGTGCAGTTAGATCTCTGAGGCCTCAGAGACTCATAACGTCAGTCAGAGCAGGCTCCTCTGGGAGTCATTCAGTTAGTTATGGTGCTTTTAAATGCTTCTCTCCACCTTTGCTATGGAGGTAAGAGTTACTGAATAGCCAATAGTCCTTTATTGGATAACAAACCCATTTAGAACATGTTATGAGTGAGCTGGGTGTTTTGCCATTTGCCTTATTATACAGGCTACCTTAAGGTAAAAATTGGATTATTACAGTTTTAAAAGGTAATTAATTAAACCTTGATCTATCTTATAGGCAAGGCAAGGCAAATATATTTGTGTAGCACATTTAATATACAAGACAATTCAAAGTGCTTTGCACAAAACATAAAACATTACAGCAAGGTGCAGAAAAAAAACCCCAAGTGTATTAGAAAAACAAAGAATAAAAACGTAAAAAAAATTGATTACATAAAAAATAAAGATAAAGAAATAAGTTAAGATTTCAGCGTAAAAGAATCAGCTGCAGATCTGGACTCCTAGTAAGAACTATTGAAATGGAGCTGAAAACAGGTGGGTCTTAAACCTTGATTTAAATAAACTGAGTGTTTCAGCTGATTTGAGGCTTTCTGGGAGTTTGTTCCAGACATATGGAGCATAGAAACTGAACGCAGCTTCTCCATGTCTGGTTCGGACTCTGGAACTGATAGGAAACATGATCCAGATGACCTTAGGATTCTAGTAGGATCATACTGGGTCAAGAGGTCATTGATGTTTTTTGGTCCTAAACCCTTCAGAGCTTTATAAACCAGCAGCAGAACTTTAAAGTCTATTCTCTGGCGAACAGGCAGCC
>JBAMHW010000014.1:10601894-10615631 GCA_037177495.1 Rhadinocentrus ornatus | reverse complement strand
CCCCCCCCCCCCCCCCCCCCCCCCCCCCCCCCCCCCCCCCCCCCCCCCCCCCCCCCCCCCCCCCCCCCCCAAAATAACGCGTCTATCAAAGATGCTTGGGTGGTTTCAAATGAGACCATTTCAATTTAAATGGAAATATAGATACAGAGACCTTCTTACCACACACATGGGCAGACCATGCAGCATCCCAGAGAGGATGGAGACAAGCACTTTCTTAAAGACCAGTCAGAGATCAACTTCCACAGTCTTTTAACTATTGCACATCTACAATAGTGTCTCCACACACCGACTTGCCATCCTGAGATGTCTTTACTATTTGAGAATGAGTTTTCAGTTTCATGCTCAACTCAGGTGACTTCTTTTGTCTTTAGAAAATGAAACTATTCTGCTTGAGACAAAGAAATAGAAGGAGAGATGTCTCAGAAGCACACAGGCCAGCCCCACACACAAGTCCAAACATGTTAACTCTCATCAGACCAGTGAGGTGGTCTTTAAAGTGCTGCCATGATGGGTTTGCCCTATCTGTCCAGTGCAGACCCACAGATGCCCTCCCGAGGGGACAGGCTAGAGGGGAGCAGGGCAGTGGGCCTGGAGCCTCATCTGCTCTGCCTAGAATACAAATAGGTCAGTGTGTGGTTGGAGAGGAGGGCTACAGGGAGGAACACACACACACTCACACATACACACTGACCATGAACAAGAAGGGGTCCTGCCAACTGAATTCCTCCATTGGCCATGATGGGAAGGGCCATCTGGTATCAATGTGGGGAAGTCAAGCAAGCCTGCGAATGTGCGCACATTCGCATTCACAGCCACACGCACACACAGCAGTCATGAGTTTGTTTTATCTACATTAGATTCATGGCAGAACCTGAACATCATGTCAGCCACTTCTGAGTCACTATTACAAGATATTGAATGCTACAATGGTCTCCCAACACTAACAGTAATGTGGACAGATAAATCAAGCATGAGACTTTTTGTTGCTTTGATCATGCAGACCTCATTTCCTTGTGCTGATGATGCAGTTTTCTTCTGTAGCTTTACTTGTGTTTCTTTTTCAACCAAATTTGCAACATTTATAGACAAAAAACTAATTTTGCAAATGGGAACCATAACAGAAATAATAATTAAAGATATTTTTCTTGTTAATGTTAGTATGTACTCTTTATCAATATGTTGAGAGATTTTCCAATGAGAAAAAGTTCCAAAGCACAAACCTGGAGCTAGTTTCCTTTACAAGGATTCTTAATCCCCAGAGATCTTTTATCCAAACAGCCCTGGAGAATATTTAATCCCTGATATGACCCTGTGTGTATGACTGCACTTTAATTAAATTTTCGCAGCCCTGTGCTCAATCTCTTAGATTTGTCCTGTTTAGGAAATTCCTGGAGGTAGGAAAAACTTTAGCCAGTTTAAAAATAGACATTGTTTAGCTGTGATGTAATCCCATGGCTGTATTCTGACGTTTTTCTTTCTGCTGTCGGTTCAGGCTCAACATATTGCCGAAAAGGGAAACTGATTTATTTTGGCTTAATATCAAAACTCTGGCCTGATGAGAGAAGTCTTGCACAGAGTAAATCAAGTAGAAAATAACCAGGGTTGAATTATTTTCAAAAGCCAGAATGCTATTAAGCCACAGCAGACCAGTGGCAACAGCTCATGAAAAGAAAACATTTCTGGGTTTTCCATCATACAAATTCTTGTTCTTAATATCAGCACCTCTTCCTAGGTACATCAACTTTTCAAAGAAAACCAACAGCTTTATGTTAGCCTGCTGCAGAAGCCTTGTGCTTTACAATAAGTACACATGTTCTGCAGTATAATGTATCAGCCAAAGGGTAATGTAAAAGTAAATGAGAGTTGAAAAGGTCTGGATAAACACAACTGCTCAAGTACCTGGTTCTGATTTTTCAGGCCCAAAACTGTAAGTTATAGAAATGGATCTGAAATGAAACTTCAAAATCACATTAATGGCAAGCTTGGAACAAGGAATTGATTTGTCTGCCAGACATTTACAACTTCTCTTCAAGACGCTACAGTTGAAACTATCACAACTTTCGCCCTCCCCGTTGCTCCTGCATTACATGCATCAATTCTGTACTATGGCTCGCAAGTATCTCAAGCATCCTTGTCTCCACCTACCACAGTCTTATGTCTGGAAAAAAAATTATCTGTTGTGCGGCAATCTGCCTTTTTTTTTGATTAACACCCCCATTCTATATCCTTAGCGTGCCCCTCACCTCTCTTTCTTCTTCCTTCTTTTTTTATGCACATCCATCTCTATGATTATTTAAACGGGTGCCAGAAAAACACTGTGACCCGTCTAATTTGGGTTGTGAGAGAGCGCGGAGAGGAGAGAGGGGCCCTGCGATTCTCCACACTTCTTTTTACCGAGCAGGGAAGCGGCGGGTGAGAGAGAAACTGTTGCCATGGCTACCTGCTGGCAGCTTCTGTCCTTGTGTTTGGAGAGCACTGGCTGTTCCCTCTCTACCCAACGCCTGGCAGGAAGAAGAGGGGAAGGAGGTAATGGGGAAAGAGGTGAGGGGAGTAAGGAGGTGAGGTGGGAGGGGTCCAGCTGCCAAAAGGGAACAACGCAAGGTCTCTCTGACACAAAACCAAAGGGCAGCTGGCTGGGAAAAGAGCAATAAAAGAGTCACTGAGGACTCTGGTGGCTGATCAGCCTCTGCTACACACAAACACACATATACACGTATACTCTAGGGTTGATGACAGGCTTGACAGCAGTGGGGGATTTGGAGGAGTGGCAGTGGATAATTGCTTTGGTCCTACCATACAATTCAGGTGTCTCCACTGCTGTATGAGGAAGCAAATCTCTGAAGAAACACATAAAAAAAATTAGTCTGGGAGTCTCTTCAATTCAGAACAAACCAAGAGGCTGATACTGTCATCATCATACATTTACAGATTTGATTCAGAGTTGATAGTTGGGGAATTTGTTGATCAAATATATTTTGATTACAGCCTTAACATTTCTTGCTGAAATTTCAGGATGGCTTCAGTATTACAGGCCCCACCCTGGGTCTAGCCACCCAGTAAGATGATCCAGGTAATGGATAGCAGTGGAATGGACATAATACGGAGCTAGCAGTTTGAAAACACACCGGTCTCCTTGTTACTTTCCTAGCTTCTCTTTCATTCCCCTAACCTCAGGAGGTAAAGTTACTTTGTCAATAATCCAAACTATTTCTCTTTCTTTGCACCTTTGCTGTTGACGTGTATCTGCAGAGTGAGCGGCTGTGTACTAAAATCAAAGAACACTTGCTACTCTAGTGAAGTGGTGTTAGAGTGCATTCTATGGGTGAATGTGTGTGTGAGCTTTGTGGTTGCTATTAGACACAGTGTGCTGAGGCCCCGGTGGCCATGCTGCTGAAGCGTCCCCCTCCCTGCCCTCCCTCTCGCCCACCCCCACCTCGCCACCTTAACACCCACCCCCACCCACCCACTGGCAGGCAGCTGACCTTGGCAGGGCCTGACAGAGAACTGGCCTGGAGGGGGATACACGGAGCTCCACGCCAGCCCACTGAGCCAACCCACTCAGTCTGTGCAGGTGTACAAACGCCTGGACAAACACAGGCACACAAACAGTGATCACACACATGCACGCATGCATAACCAGCAGACCAGGAAAGGCCCCTGAGCAAGCAGATGTCCTAACACTCCATTTCTCTGTGTTCTTCTGGACTTCTCATAGTTTTTCCTGTCTTATTGTCAATTAGATTTTTTTCTGCCCTTATTTAATTTATCTATGGTAGCTCTGAGTCATAACAAACACAACAACTAAACCCCAAAAAATCAACATTACACTCACACTCAACATGTCACAGAACACTGCAGTAAACAGAAAACATGACAGGCCTGTTCTTTGAGGCAGGATTTGTGGCTTAGAGTGGTAACTTTAGATTTACCTTTGGGCTTTCAGTGCCATGAGGGTCGGTCTTTACCATGGTACATCACCATGGTAACTTATGCTGCAAAGCTAGCCGGATCCAGAGCAGGATGTGTTCAACATAACAAAAAAAAGAAAGAAAAAAGAATCAAAGTGGAAATATTCTCTTTCTCAAATCTCTGTTGCGTTAGAGTCCATATAAACTTCTTGGCTTTTCCCAACAAGCATCTATACAGTATGAAAAATGTCACATCTAAAACAAATAGAAACATAGATGCATGCATTATCTTGCACAGGAATTTGCGAGCTCCTCTGACTCACCAGTGTAAACTGTTTTTATGTGATTGTCTGTTACAGTATATGAGCACAGTGAGAGCATAAACTAAAATAACAAGACATTATTCATTCTGCAGGAACATACCCGAAATGTATTAATGAATACACATCTGTTAATATAGTCAGCTCTACTTGAACTTTGATGACGTGTCAGATGTAGTGATGAGTTTAATTCCTATAGTGGGTAATTATCTCCTTTCAATCTTTGGCAGCAGCAACTGTGCTGCCTCTAGTCTATATACTTGTTGTTAAAGTTGGTTCTTTGTGCCAAATACTACAGCTCCAAGCTCCAAATGCATGTTTGTGATTGGTCATCTTGTCCTAAAACTGCCTCTTTTACATTACCTTTTTCATAGTAAGACTCTGAGTAGGGGATCATTGATATGATGCCGCTTAGCATGATCTTGATTGTTATGGTTTTTGAAGCAAAATAGGCAAGAAAAGCTGTTTTTAAACCTGCATTTTCTCACTGAGTTGTTTGATTTTTTAAAGTTTTTTGACATAGTGTATCTTTCCCTTTGTTACTGTGTTTTTTTCCTGTTCTGCTTTGTCTGAATGTGTTGTATTTAGGGCCTGTTTTGTCACTGTTTAGGAACTGTTTTCACCCATGAACACTGAAGAACATCTACAGAATTTGGTGCTGGCTTCAGTCATATTTGTTAAACATGATCTGACAACTGGATCAAGTTAGAGCGCACAGAAAACAACACATGATGAGATGATGAGGTTCCCTCATCCTTATAATTTTTTTTTTTTTGCCATCAACACTGTATTATTAGGGAAATTGAAAGGCAACACAGGCTTGTGGTCTTGACTCCTGCAGTTCATAAAACATATTCTCCACCTATAAATGTATTTGAAGTATTACAATCAAGTATTTGTAAGCACGAGATCAAATTGGATATTTCTGTTTTTATTTTTCTCTCATTTCAATTAACCAATCAGGGCTGCAGCTCATGCAGCAGTGCTGCCATTAATGTATATCTGCCAATAGATATATACATGTCTGTATGAATTAATAATTTATGCCTTATTCTTTAGCACTGTTCACGCCTTTAGCCAATGCATCTGAGAGCTTTGATAAACTTGATGTTAAAACATGAAACCCTAGTCAGTCACACACGGAAGGTAATGTACGTCCTCCTGATCTATAAATGATGCATTTACTTTTACATACTTACTATTTGAAACCAGTTGGTGTCATTCACAGAGGAAATTCTGCAGTTTGTTGAAACAAATCAACAAAATTACATGTAATTATCTCAGAGACACAGAGGATTACATCATACGAGACAAGGCCTCTCATTCTCAGACATAGCACTAAGATCATAACAAATATATTAGGGCACCAGGGCAATCCTTGATCTCTTAATTGAAGTGTGAATGTGACTTATGTGTGCATTTTTCAGGGTGTACAAAGACAGGTTTACATTCATTATCAATTATTGTATAGAGATATAAGTTTCCTGTTATATTTGCTTCGTAGACAGTTATTAATTAGATGGCAAGGTCATAGAAAATCAACATCAAACAAAAACAAGGCATACTTAAAAAAGTACATAAGGATTCATTTAGTCAGTGTGATGCAACAAACTAATGATCAATGTAGAGACATGAAACAACTGTGATGCATAACATTATCTGAGGCAATAAAAAGAAGGTGTTCACCACTGATTTAATCCATGTTTAAAAGCAGTTACTTTTCACAAACACACACACATGCACACACACACACACACGCACACTTTTCCAATGTATTTTACTTACTTCACCAAAATGTATCTGTTATTTTTTTTACACCAAAATTACTTATGTTTACTATGAAGAGTAAGAGTAATGCATGTACAGATTTAAGGTATTCTTGTTGACTCTGAGGTTAAGACAACTCATATAGTACAATTCTACAGCATCATAACTCATAATTTATTTGTAAGTCATTTGAAATCATAAATGAAGCTATCATTAGTGTGATGCAGACTTTAAATGATTTTGTCATTTGTTCTGTTTGTGATTCAAGAAGAAAGACCAACATAAAAATCAGATTTCTTAAAAAGAAACTATAAAAAAAGAAAAAAGAGAACATATTTCCTTCTTTCTACTTGTTGAGTTCATTAGTTTTACATTCATTAGAAGTATGCTTCTAGATACTTTTGCTTTCATCGTATCCATTTAGCTCGGACACAAATTATATTTTCATGTGTAAAAATGTAAAATCTCTGCATTACTTTTTTCTAAATTGTCCCTCTTTGGTACTCACCCTGTAATGTCTCCTAACATCATCACTTGCACTCACATGGAAGCACAGAAGTTTGAGCTTCTTGTTGAAGGAACTCAACAATCCAGACACATTATTAGAGCTTCTCCAACATGTCTTTAAAACATCCACATATAGCAAACTGAAAACCACCAAATTTGCCTCAGATCTGCGCCATTTGTTCACGACTTCCAGCAGTCGTCTGTGATCTTGTATAATTGTCATTATGTTACTGTCAAAACCCAAACAGCAAGTGACAAATTTATTGAGTAAAGTTCTGTCATATTATTGGCTGAATGTGCAAATAATCTGAATTAGCATCCCATGGTTAAAAGAGCTGCACATAACTGCAACATCCATCCCCTTCTTTCCTCCTTAAAAGGACTTTGAGGTTTGTCCCTGAGTGGAAACACCAATGAGATGTATTTCTCTCTTGCCACCTTTAGGCATGGTTATTTCTAACATAAAGCCAGTGATCATGATTTAGGAATTGAGCAACGAACCAAGGACCTGTTGTGCTATTCACATAGACTACAATATAAAATTGCCAATTTTTTTGACATACTAATTTACTCAAAGAAAAATAGTGACGTTAAACATGTTTTTCTTTTTTTACTGATTGAGCAAGTGCTGCAGGAAACATGACAGCACACCTCTGAAAAACCATTGTGAAATGTGCAGTGTTAATATTGCCTTCAAAACTCCATAATTTGTAGTCTAAAATTCCCTGAACTTAAAAAAAAAATAAAGGTTCTATGCATGACAAGCTGAAAAACAGACAAAGGTGCAGAGAACACTTTATTGTACCACCCAGAATTTTGTGTGGGGTATTGAAAACTTTGACTTGTTATGCTGAGAAGGTGGCTTTTTTTGCATGGACATGGCAAGACTGTACGGTGGATAAAGAGAAGCTCCAGGGATGAGCACATTATTGCCTACAAGTCTGGGCTTTCTGACAAAATGAATATATATTTCTATCTATCCCATTTTCAAGGTTTTATTCTTCTGCTTTGAGTTTTCTCATGGCCATGTCTTGTATTCAATATTTAATCATGTTCCATCAATTTTATTACTTTTTTTAAAAAAATGTTTTAAAATTAACATTTTTTTTTCTCCTCTCCTCCTTCTTTTTTCCTCACTCTCCCTCCTGACTAAGCAGTAACAGGTTGTGTTTAGCCTCTCTGATCCCTACTTCCTCATCTGGCATGACTTTTACTAGGAGTCCAGAATGTGAAGTTAAGCGTGAGACAACAGGAGGGAACATCACTCTCAGCTTTTGAAAATATGCATGTAAATGTTTTTCAGCCCTCTGTTGCATGGTGAGATGCCCGCCCCCTCAGTAAAGACATTTTGTAGTGTGTGACTAATTGATGAATGGTGTTACAATAATTTGATGAGATTGGGTCAGATGATGCAAGGGAGAGGAGTGTTATGATAATGCTCTTCTTGATGTCTTACAGCTTATTATGCTGCTCCACAAATGATCCCCCAGACACCCACGCCTTCTTTGAACTGCTCCCACCCCAGGGTGGCACATTAGCAACCTGTCTGTAGCTGGCGTAGCCTTGGGAGATGTGCTTGTGTCTCAGGTGTTAAATAAGCCCTGCTGGGACTGAAGAATAGAGGTTGGACTGAAGCACCCCGGCCCCGTTCAGATACTTCCTTTTGCTGTGCACCCGCTCAACCACGTTCCTCAGACATCTCCCATCATTCGCTTTTTCAGTCCACACTCCTCTCTCGCACACCTTCTTCGTGCCTGTTTGCGCCCCATTCTATCTGCCCTCCTTTAGCACAAGCCAGACTCCAGGGGCACCGGTTACGCAGTAAGGATTTCATTTGAAAGAACTCCTAAGGATGCCATTATTAGGATCATCACTGGGTCTTATGATTGTTACATTCGTGTTCCATCACACAAACACACAACTTTCAAAGCTACTAATATCCATCCAGCCCTCATCAAGGAAATTGGAATTTTACCCAAAGATAGGTTTTTATCACATTAATCTGTAAATGACCATTCTTTTATTTCTGCATGTAAAACCATGTCAGTCATTTGAAGTGGCAATATTTTTAATGCAGTTACAACACAGTGCAGAGTTATTGTATGTCAATTTAGGCAGTGCAGAAAAAAGCACATTCTGGATGTTGCAACATTTTTTTCTTTTTTCTGATCTGATTTAAAGAGACCTGAGTGTTCATATCTGGAGTTTAGTTTTGTTTGCATTCATTCTGTAACAGTTGAATGTATTATGTGATTGTTTTTTTCTTGGAAATTATAGTTGAAATAAAAGTGAAATTACCTTGCTCTGCTTCATTATAAAAAAAATAATGAAGCAGGCCAATTTCATCCATATTCAATAAAAAGGTGAAAATGACCTTAGTTGTTATATAATTTAAAAAAATCCATTCAAGCTGATATTAGAATAATATCTAAAATCACTGCCCCTGATAAACACCTTTAAAGCAACATCCACATCCCACACAGCTCAGCAGGTCCTTAGCACTTACATACCATTGCAATTTACATTACAGATATTATATCTTCCTTTTATTCATCCTTCCATTCATTTAACCAACCTTTCTAGCCAATGGCACCTTTAGCCCCTCCCAGCTAGGCAGCCACAATTTTCACTCTCAGACAATAACCTTGCCATCCCTTTAGCCACCCTATTCAACCTTAATAATCTAGCCTTTTTATTCTCTCCATCCGTATCCTTCCATCCTCTCATCTCCACCCAGCCATATTATCCTCCATTGAATGCAAACAGAAGACTTACAGTATCTGAAGTGAAACAGAATGAATATTAAGTGGGTGGCAGTTGGACCAGGCTCACTGTACTATAGTATTGTAATTCTTCTCCTCTCTGTCGTCTCTCGCGCTCTCCATCATCTCTGGCTCTTTCAATCTACTCCACCATGACGCTGGCACCACATAAAGTGGTACGAGCGCCATCAGCCATGCAGATGAGTTTCCTTCCTTTACGTTAATTAGAGCTCCCAGGGGAGTGGGTCTAAGCTGCAAAAGCATCAACCCTTCATACCACACAGTTACCTTTCATTAAGCCTGGCAGCACCACGAGGAGAACTGCCATGACCACAGTGGCTCTACCATTACACAGAGGACTATTTCAATATATATATAAGTGGCGTTATGATATGTTGTCTGCAGGACTTTTTTGGCTTTAAAAACAAAACAGGCAGAAAATGCAGAAAAATGTTTTTAAAAAGTTTATCATAATTTTACTGATTTAATTATGGTACACTATGAAGGTTTTTCTCAATAATAGTGTAATTATTTTGTATGAAGGGTGTGGGGGATTTTTATTGTCATCAGATCATTGACCACTGACTCTTGTCAGTCCCCTGATTGTTTCATTTACTGATTTTTTTTAATCCTATCATTAATACACCACTAATATCGCAGTGTAATGTATCTATTATCCTGTTCTTAGAGTAATATTTATTTGCGTCGCTCTTGTCAGTTCTTATTGTTTATAAGTTTATTTATTCTTGTTGTAATTTTTTAACTCCAGTGTTTTCCTCCTGGGGATCATCCACACCGGTAGCTCAACCTGCTCTGTCTGCAGAGTTGTTGCCATGGTGACTGCTCTTGTCTGGGTGGCTGGGGAACCTGCACTGCAGCCCTGTGGCAGTGGCTGGACTCCGGCCTGCCCTGAACTGGGTGGTTCCTGTGGTGGTACCCTCTGTGGTCATGAGTTGGTTGTCTTCCGGTATTCCTGGATCCCCAAGATACTGTTTCCTCACAGCAATGCCAAGCCAGATGTTCTATTGATATTTTTATACTTACTGTCAGTTACTTACTCCAGCCCCTTTGACCCTCCTCCTAGTGGGAAGTGCCCAGAACACCTTATCAGGGAGGTGTCCAGGAGGCATACAAACCCAATGTACCACCCTCGCCCCCCCCCCAATAATAAAGTACATTTCAAAAGCTTTACAGTCATAATCAGTGAGACATATCATGCCACATTGGGATTTACATGAAAGCTTCCCTGCTGTAGGCTCTTCTGCAAGAATTTATTTCTTTCTCCTCTTCCTATTGGCTGCTTTTAGTGTCATTCGAGACGTCAGGTCAAGGTTCAAAAGTTACTTTTTTAAAGAAGCCATGTAGAGTGCCCATGCTGACATATGTTTTTCTCCAGATGAAGACCTTTCCAATTATGTATTAGGTTTAGTGAAAGCCAAAGTTTTTAATTTTCTCATTTCATTGACAGAAACCTTCAACGGCTTTGTTTCAGAGAGCATTTGCAAGACCAAGTATAAAAAATGTGGCTTTTTTTTCCTTCAAGTATATTTCAAAATGTGTCACCTTTAGAGTTATAATGTTATTCACAATGTAGGACATTCTTATTAGCGTGAAAGAATGTATGAAATACTGGATTCAGGGTCAGCATGCAGTTTATGGGTCAGAGTCAAGGTTACATTACAGAAAATTAAATATACCCATAGGCTACTTTCTCCATAACCATTCAGAATTAACGTGGAACAAAAAACAAAACAAAAACAAAAACAAAGAAAACAAAAACAAAAACAAAAACAAAAACAAAAACAAAAACAAAAAACAAAAAAAACACGAAATGACAAAGTTTTTTTTTTTTATTTAAAATTTGAATTTAAAAGCTATTTACTAAAGGGAATAGCAAATAGTTTTTTAACTGGACCTTAAACATTTTCAGTATTTGCTTCTGTATTAGTAATGAAATAATACACAGAAAATCACAACATCTGGTTAGGATGCCTCCTGGACACCTCCCTGATAAGATTTTACGGCACGTCCCACTGGAAGGAGGGTCCAGGGCCTCAGGATACTCCCATATGAACTGGAAGAAGTGGCTGGGGAAAGGGAAAGTCTGGGCTTCGCTGTTTTGGCTGCTGCTACAGCGACCCGACCGCCGATGAGTGGAAGAAAATGGATGGTTATTAATAGTGAATTGATACACATGCACACACAAAACTACATCATTAACGATAAAAAAAATTTCAAAGTTTACCAAGAAATTCTCATAATCTTCATCAAGTAAATGCATACTATTCATAGTTTCCTGTCACCATTGAAAATTTTCTGACTAAAACCACACAAGATGCACAGATGCATTGATCTCTCACATTATGTAACAAATGCACAAAATATTTTGCATAACTTTTGGTACATATTCTACAAACATTTAATAAGAATATGTTGTCCTCCAACAATCCTGTAAAGTGCACATATCTTGCAAGAATTCATACATTCACCCAATTAAAGCAGAACAATAAGATACAGTAAACTATAGAATTTACAAACCAAAGTGATCTTTCAGTTTAATTACACAATTACTTGTTCGGATTTTCTTCAATAAAAATCCTCAAAATAAGTGCTTGCACTGATATTCATTTCATTTTCAGGCTGTAAGAAAATGACTTTATTTTGCCTTAAGTCTGATAATCTATATTATGTAGCCTATACAAGATACTATAGGTATACTGCTTAAGAATGTACGAGCAGATCAAAACAATAATGTTTGTGCAATGCTAAAAAGAGGATATCTTGCAGTGCTTTTCAACTTGAACATGTCATGGTAGACAATAAGATCTGCACATGGGTCATTGAACAGTTAGTGGTGAGTTTTTGTAAATATTATCTTTCAAAAATCCAGATCAAGAAGGCTGGCTTACTGTGCTGGAGACTGATCTGGAGATGACTGCCCAGAGAATGCTGTTTGAGCTGCTGATCATAATGGACATTTTTTCACACCCATTGCATAACACAGTGAGAAAAAAAGAGATTGTGTTCAGTCAGAGGCTTCTTCGTGTATGCCGAAGGACAGAAGAATACAGGCAGTCAGCCCTGCTGACAACCATTGCTCTCCAAAACAATATAATTAAAAAGTAATTATTTATTTTAAAAAACTTCAACCTACCAAAATATATTATATTTCCACTAAGGGGATTAATAAATAATTTTTAATTTCAATCAGAAAAAAACAACAACTCTAGAAATGCAGAAATCTCAAAAGATGTGGCATTTCCCTATATTTAATAGTGTCAACTGTTCATATTAACCAAGCAAAGGAATAAAGCTACATATCATTGTAAGAATTAATTAACTTTTCAAATTAAGATGCTGCTTTCTCTCATAATATATAAGTATATTGGTTAGTTTTCAAATCTAATCAAATCAAACTTTATTTATAAAGCACTTTTCATGCCGAAGGTAACAAAAAATGCTTTACATGATTAAATACACTCATGCATATTTCAGTTCATGCATATTAAAAATAAAACAAGCCTTTACATACATCACAGTCGCACACACACATACATGTAAACACACACACCAAGCATCCCCCCTCCCCTATTCTGTACAAACATGACTCTAAAAACTGAATGTAGTTATAAAATACTAAAAATGATAAACATCTGGCCTGATGCTGTTGTGAGGAAAGATTATCATTGGGAATCATCCACACCAGGAGCCAGTCCACGTATGTCCAACAGCGGCAACCAGCCCCATCAGGGCAGACCGGGGCCCACACCACAGCCATAAGGCTGCAGTGCAGGGCCCCAGCCCGGCGTGGAGGATCCCCATAAAACAGTGGAGTTAAAATGAAGATTAAATAACCTTAAGAAACAATAAAAACAGCTAAGAATAAATGATAAATTAATAAATTAAAATAAATAAATAAATAAGAAGTAATACAGTTGTTTAAAATAAAAATAAAATTTTGTGAATAAAAAATTATGTAAAATAAATTAAGATCAAATGAAAGTTAGCTAAAAGCCAAGCTAAATTCTTCTAATAGTGTTGTTAAAATTTGTTAAAATGCGTGAAAATATTTTAAAGTTTAGTTGTTTTATTTTTTAACGTAAAAACAGATTTAAACCTGATTTATTTAAATTGAGGTTTGAAATAAAGATTCCTTTTCAAAATGTATTCATTATTATATTATTTATTTATTTATCTGCTAATTGGTCTACTGGATGTCTTTCTGTAAATCGGAAAACAATGGAAAATTAGCTGATTTCAATAAACTGCAATAAAAAGTCACTTTATAATAATCAAATAAGGCTTCTTGCTTTTAAAAAATATTTTCATTTGCTAACATTTCTTTTACGCACGTACACTTGTGTACTCTTAAGAAGAATACAACAAAACAAAGGAAACCTAAATAAATAAATAAATAAATAAATAAATAAATAAATAAATAAATAAATAAATAAATAAATAAATAAATAAATA
>JBAMHW010000014.1:10587418-10599907 GCA_037177495.1 Rhadinocentrus ornatus | reverse complement strand
TAGGGGCTCCTCATATTGTGTGCCCCCCAGTGTTGACAGGTCTATCCGAGAGTCAGAGTTAAATTTCCCCATGGGGTTAATAAGGTATACCATCTATCTCTACAGCAGGGGGTGGGGTTATATGTGTGAGTGTGTGTGCATGTGTGGATGAGACCCCCTGCAGTTCTTGGATGTTCAGTGAGGCGGATTAGTGCCCATTTAAAGTCTCACTTAAATCCATTCACAAAGGGGCCTTCTTCATATGCGTGAATAGGCAAGCTGATTTGATCACATGGGCAGAGTCTCTACATTGTACATCAATAGTGAAGATTTACTCTATTTTGGATTTCTGAAAGTGGTGCACCACTGAAATATTTTTAGTTACTGGTGATTAAATCAAATAAAGGTTTTAAAATATTAACTTGATTGTTGACTATTTGTTGTTACAGTAACTATATTATGACAAAGTTTTAAATATACTTAATATAAAAGTAAATAAAAAATTTACTTAAGTTAATGGTTAAGTACCTTACCATTGAACCTTGTCTGCACCCTATGTGTCATAGTCAGTACTTCAGCTTCAATTGATGCCATTAATAATATTTAAGCAGCTCTTTAATTCAGAATTGACTAAGCTGAACAATCATTAGTACTGAAGGCACTTCTGACAGTTCAGCTGTTGCACAGCATACACAGCATCCTCATTAAAAACTTACATTAATAACAGTGTAAGGCTTCAGAAACAGTCCTCCTAGAAATAGTTTTACCACAGGCTGCTTATTTATTAGGTTACAGTATCTGTGGTAGCATAATTCTTTAATTGACTCAAGTGGGAACCGCTTGAAAAATCCATCCATCCATCATCTATTCCCGCTTATTGCAGGGTTCTGGAGCCTATCCCAGAAGCTACAGCTTGGAACAATCACATTTTTAAAAGCCAGAATTGTTCACATGTATGTCCACATATCAGCATATAGTCAGTTTCACTGATGATGTCTATATTCGATTTATTAACAAGTAAATAAATGAAAAAGTCCACTACAAGTGACCTCAGCAAATAAATCCCAAGGATTAATTATGTTTTACCTTTTAAACTTTGTTCTTTTAGTATTTTTATAGTATAGAGTTAAAAGGCATCGATGTCAAATGCTGGCATCTTGAGCAGAGTTAAAAACTTAATTGTTATAGCCAGATACCTGCTCTTCTTATGTTGCTTTGAAGATTCACGATCAGCTGAATAATCCAGGGTCTGCTGATTCTGTTTACTGTTATACATTAAAACAAAGTTTGAAAAAAGTTTTTAAAAATCATGTAAGAAGATTTGTTAAGGTTGATTCAACCATCTGAGATGATGGATGGTCCAGTGGTGATTGACTGGGCTTCATCTGGATGTTAAATAAGTAAGTTTACAAAGTTGGGGCAACTGATATCCTGAAATGGTGTAGTTCATCATTTTATTTTTTTTACATTGAATAAATGTGTGGAAATGCTTTACATATCAGATTTATTTTACTATATGTTTTTTTTACTATACTATATGTATAATATTACTTCTATATTATTACTCTATATTATTACTCCTAGCATCATAACTAAAACATTTTCCCAGATCATATTATACATTGCTATTTTTAAGGAACCTATGTTAAATGTTTACATACATTCATGAGGTTATTGTAATTATACATAAAATATACATTCATTGAGTTATTTTGAGTGATTTTATAACCTGCTCTGGTGTAATCTGGATGAAAGCTGGATTTATTCTTGCATGGCATCTGTGCAAGAAAGGGCTGACGTTGGTGCAATGTGGTCTCACATTCGAACTTATCTTACTCGAGTTGTATCCTATAAATGTTGCTATATGTTGCTATGACAACAACTCCAACAACTGATTTAAATAGACAGGAAATTTGGGATCAGATCAAATTAACAATTTCCAGCTAAAATATTAACTATGCTTGTATCAGGCATCATGTCAAAGATAAAAGCAGTAAATACTGTGTAGCCTGTAAAAACATAGACATACCCAACACTATTAATTTACTTGAATTTTCATTATACAATATGATTCCTTACACATTTTCTTTCCCCCCACAGCTGCATCAAGCTGCTGCTGCCACTCTGATTCCTGCAGTGATTCAACCCCCACCCCAAAACACGGTCCAAGGGCTCATGATAGAGATCAGTACAGGTGGGGGGGAAGCTGGGGGACTCAATTAAAAAGCCAATCACCAACAGATAGACTCTATCTGTCCATCAACACTGCTCTGCCCGGGATGTTTAATTGGTCTGCAAGATTCTCCCCTACTAAAGGCATCCTCTGTCGGTCACAACGCACAAATTGGGCTCATGTTGACAGATTGAATCTTTCAGGAAGAAATGCTGTTCTCTGGTTTGTTCATTCTAACAATATGTGGGCTCTGATTCTTATTCTGGGAGCTGGAATTCCCTGCATTACCCCCTAATCACCTGGGTTAACTGCTGGCATATTGAGTGACTGCATATTGATCCAAGTGGGTGTTATGGAGTGTATCAACATTGATTGCAGATAGACTGCAATGGACTACAGTATTTGGCTGATTTCATGGGGGTCCCTAACTGTAAGCCAAGGCCAAATAAGAGAGAGGAGAATGAGAGCCTGTGGGTCCTGATTATAAAGTTGGCCTTGCAGCTCTAGCAGTAAAAAAGATAACTTTATATACTGGTAGATGTAGGAGTCATACTGTTGTTTCACGCTGAGTGGTAAGGCATGCAGTGGAAGTTGTTGTGAACTTGCTAAGGGTGAAGTAAAACATAATATTTGTAGGTGATGCCTGTAAACCGAAGTTCTTATGCTGTAATTTCATCATGTCAGAGGATGACAAAATGTTCCTTCCCTGTGCGATTTCTCTTGTGGATACAACCTTTGACCCAGGTCTCCAGCCCACGTTTGTTTACCAAATTGAGTTAAGGCTGCACAAAGAGTGCTAGAGCATGTGTGTTTAGCGATTGAGAGAAAGAGAGACAGAGCATGAGAAGTATTGTGCAACTATCACTGACTCTACGATTGATAGTGTAATTAATTAAAAAATAAATAAATAAATAAAAAAAACTGAAAGAATGACAAAATAACAAGACTGATCACTGGTTGTGAAACATCGATGTAAGTATTTAGAAATGTTTTCGTTGCTCGTCTGTTTAAGACTGAGAGTGTGCTTCTTATTGTTAAGGCCATTGCAGTCAGCAAGCTTTTTCTCTATTTTGATGATCAGAAAAATCTAATCAAATAGCAAAATACTCAAGTGCAGGCAGGTTTTTCAACAATGTTTGACCAGCACATTGATCTTTTTTTGATTCTTGTTTTTTTTTTTTCTCTCTTTTTATTTTATTTTTTTTAAGTAATGACACCTCCTCCGGAAATGCACAATCAGTACTTACAGTAGGTGATTCAGTTTGCAAAGCGCTGGCCCTTAGACTCTGATTTAAAGTTGCTTGACATGTTTCACTGCCTAGGATGGAAAAGTATGCCAGCAGAAGGGCTTTCTATCTTTGATGACGTCTCCTCTTTCTATCCAGTGTGTAATTTACTTATGACAAATTTGGAAGGGTGACATAAGGAAGGAGAAAAGGAGGAAAGCCAAATAAAGAAGATGGAAGAGCATTTGAAATAGACATTTGGTGTGTTTTGGACCATTTCTGTGCTGTTTTTCCAGAAATACTGTTTTCTCTTTACCAAACCTTTTGGGAGCTGCCTTTTTTTTTCTGTGCACATATAGCTTCTGCAGACCTGTGTAAGGATGCAGCACGGATATCTGTGAACTTTGTTTTCAGTTCCAGTGTAGGTCAACTGTTCGGAGAGGAAGTTATGTGAACAGCATGTGGAATCCATTTTGGGAGGTTGAGCCTCGCCTCATGCTCTTCGACTTGAATACAGCCTAATGTAAATATATGCCACAGGCCATTTTCTATTACCTGCCTCAGCTAGATATCAACTTGCAAGAGCATCAGCTTACAAAGAGAGGAAAAGTAATGAATGTTAAGGTGTGAGTACATAAGTAATAGAAGTAAACACGGCTGCTGGCTTTTATCGAGTGGTTTTGGAGAGCTCGAATGGGTCGAACCAAGAGGAAAGAAACTCGGTGAGCAAAAATAACCATGCATGTAATAAGTGTCAGTGTGTTAGAATGTTTTGATTGGTCAGTTATTGTGTATTTCCAAGTGCAGCATGCTGGAGTAGATTTGGTTGTGTCAGCACAAAGTGAGATTAGACAAGGTACGTACTTTGTGATGCTGCACCAAAGAGGACTCTTCAACGCTGTTAAACAGTAAAATGCCTGTAGGCTTACTGCAGGTGCTGCGGTTTGTGTCACAAGTGATAAAAAAGGCAAAAAAAAAAGAGGAGTTAAAAAAAAAAGTGAAAATGTTTGAGCTGATATTATTTCTACATAAGTTGCTCACAGGAGATTCTGTAGATGAGTCAGTACGTTGGTGCCTGCGCATGCCTGCATTGTACAGTTAATGTAGAACATCTAGGTCGATCTTGAAGAGTGCATGTGAGTGCACATGTGCTGTGATGCATTTAGACGACAAGCTATTGTGAGTAGTATGTACACAGTGCGTATGTTGGGGGAAGGGGGATTGCATCCAGGCATATATGTTAGAACACAAGAGCACACACATGCACTATTAGAGCCTAGGGGGATAAAAGGCAGAAGCCTACTCAAAGAATTCACCATTGGGGCATTAGGAACATACTGTCACTCCTTGGGGTGGAGGAGTGTGTGGGTGGTCGGTGGTGTAAATGATGTAGGTTATTGTGAACATGTTAATCCAGCAGGAAAGGAGAGCACTGTTTTTTTCCTGACCCTTATTTTCAAGTATATAAAAAGTGGTTATAGCCTCAGTATGAGAGTAATGGATGTTGCGATTTGCTTAAATTGCAGCGTGCTCGCTTGATGTCTTGTCACAGGCAGACAGCATTTTAATTTCACTTTGTTTTGGGGGTTTCTCTCCATTGCTAATTAAGTATACATATGACTGTTTTAAACAGTTATCCCATTTTTGTGGTTATGATGAATTACGTTCAGAATTATGCCCACAATGCAACTCTGTCAGTTTGAGATGCTTAAGTACTGCAGTGCGGTCACCTCAACCAAGGACCTGTGGACTGAGAGTAAATAAGAGACTGGAACAGAGTCACTGAGTGCATTTTCTATTGATCCACTGGGGCTAACCTTTTTCTCTCCCATCTTGCATTCACACTTTAGCGTTGTGGTCTGTCAGCGTCAACATATGGATGCAGTGTATTGCAATATCTCTCAGAAATGATTCACTAAGTACCCAACATGTGTATTACCTTCATATGACCACTGGACTTGGTATATATGAGGAAAATGCAGAGACGCTATACAGCGTGTTTATCATGGTTAGTTGTTGGCTCCACCCCCCCTCCTCCTTTGGTACAAGTACGGTTTTTGTGTCAGAGGCTATTTTAGATGCACAGCCACTGACCCTACTGCGTTTACAGAGGTGAGTGAGTGTGTGTGTGTGGTGTTCCTATGAGGTCACCAGATTATGTTGAAGCCAGAGAATCTCACTGAAAACTGCCGCTCTGGAAGCTGTTCTGAGGTGTCTGACTGTGATTTTCTTTGTGTTGAACTTCATTCAGCTCTCATGTTGAACATTCAGGTTATTCTTTCTTATGATTACATCAAAATTGTCTTCAAATAGACACGAATAGTCTACAATGGTGTCACAAATTGCTTTGACTTGGAAGTCAAAGCTCACTTGAGTAATGCCACCTCACTTAAGAGCTGTCACAGTCACAGCTTGTTTAGCTGCTTCTCTGCTGCATTTCAGGCACATGATGCAAGAGGATGTCAGACTCTTCTGTTTACCTCTTTGGAGCACTGTGGAGGAGTGTGTACATGTGTGTTTGCTTGATTTGCATGTACACACTGTAGGTGTGTGTGGGTGGCTGTTCGTGTTGAATGGGCATCCATATTCCTCTTTCATGAGCTGTAATGCTGAGAGATTTTGTGTTTTTAAGTGTCTAACAGAACATAACAGAAATATGGTTTGTTGTGGGTCCAGGCAGAGGTCACAAGGTTTGTGTGCGTTTGTGTTAGTCAGATTGTAGAACAGAGCAGCAGTGCAGGAAGTCAGCTTTATAAGAAGTGCAGCTGACACACAGACAGAGACAGACAAACCAGACAGCGACCAACTCTTCTTTTCGCTTTGAGTGTTTCCTCTCAGAATAAACAGCTTCTTCATTTCCCACAGTTTCACAAGTGAGATGTAGGTGGTAACAGTGGAGGTGGGGATCTTTTACAATGACAAAAAAGCCACAGGAAATAAACTAGAAATGGCTAAATATTTCCTTTTTGTGGAATTGAAAACACATTCAATATTTTGAGAGAAATGAGAGTCATTTAATCATTTGTCATATTTACCAAGAACAACTTGATACATATGAGGTTATCTGGTTGTACAGATGTTTTCCTCGTTGTAAATGAACTGTATTTATATAGCGCTTTTCTAGTCATGTTGACCACTCACAGCACTTTTACATTACATGTCACATTTGCCCATTTCATTCATTTCATTTATTAATTTATTTACAAGATAACAATAAAAACAATTTACAAATATCACAAAATAGGCCTTGTAAAATGGGACACCCCAGAAGCCATAGCTGGCTTATAAATGGGGCCCCAGTAAACACACAAAGAAATATTTGTCCAATCTAGTTAATTTCATCTATCTAAAGTAAGTCTAGAAAACTACCTAGGATTCTATATTTTAAGAAGATATGGTTAGTTTCCAAGTTTTTACACATTAGACTTCATTTGCATTGAATGCAATCGTAAGGGCTATGTTCCATTTCATTTATAATTTATTTTATTTAAATATTATATTAATTTAATATACAAACCAAGTTTTATTTAAAACTAAGTATATTTTAATTAAAGTGCTTGTTTTAATTTATTTTTAAAGATGGAGAGAAATTGTACTTCTTTTATAGTACTATCTAACTCATTTTAAATCTGAGGACCTTTACATGTTACACTAAAACTTGTGCATTTCTGTACAGGTTTTATTCACACACTCATACAGCACTTCTATTGTTACATAGTGTTTTCTGTTGTTTCTTGTTGAGGTCACTCTTAAAAAAGAGATTTCTAATCTCAATGAGGTTTTTTATCTGGTTAAATAAAAGAGAAATTTACATTATTACACACATTCATACCACAATAGACACATCGGGAGGCAACGAGGGGTTCAGTGTCTTGCCCAAGGACACTTCAGCATGTAGTCAGGGAAAGCCTTTCAGGTTGGCAGAAGACTGCTCTTCCGCCTGAGTAGTTTCTTTTGGCTGATACCAATGTGTTACAAGGTTTTCTGGTTTTATGGCCACCGTTTGAGCACATTTTATCAAAAACTAGTGTTGTGCAAATAAATTCTCTTGATTAATGTATTGTCCATTCATCAGACATACAAATAATAAATACAAATTATTTCCATGTGATTGTGTCCATGCATATGCATGTGCTGGTGAAAGCAATGGACTTGAGTTGCATCCGGCGGCCTCATCCCCCTCATCCTGACAGGATTACTGACACAAGATCCCCCTGCCTCTGGCAGAAATAGCAAGGACCCAAGGGCAATCCACCAGAATATGGGAACTTCCGTGGGCAACTTAGTGCTCAAATGTGTTCTGTGTGCGTGTGTGTATTGTGTGCTGTGTATTAACATGAGTATCAACTCTATAATTGGAGCTGGTTTCCTCTCAGGTGCTGAGCTCCACGGCTCATGTAAGCAAGAACAACATGCACTCTCTCTTGTCTCTCTTTCTCTCTTTGCTATTCACAAACATGGTCGTGTTTCTATCACTTCCGAGGACATTATGCTGACATACATTCATCTAATGGAACTTAGCCATGTCTTTGCAAGATAAACAATATTGAGTCTTGCTTTTTGTTCTTAGAAGGCAATGAGCACCCACAATATGACCATATGAACAGATTTGTGTCCCCACACCATGAAAAATACATAAACACACACACATATTCAATTTTATGTTTTATTGTAAAGATAATTTCTAATTAACTGTAAACTGTATATAAGATGCTTTTTTGCAACAGATGTACACAGGAACTTTCATAATCAAGTCATTGTGGGTAGATTAAATAAAAAAAATTTGACATGCAACATTGTTGCTAAGCCAATGTACTCATCAGACACTGTATCGAACCCTATGAACTGGGGTTTCTTTAACCTTAAATTATACCAGTGTCATATTGCATAACATGCTCTATTTAACTGAAAGAAATTGCATTTTGTTTCATATTATAGTAACTTGATGCATTTTACACATCTGAGAAGTCAGTCATGGCAAATATTTCAAAAAGGGCAAGTACTTTGTTGAACTACAATCACAAAAATATTACTGTCTGTTATAGGGCTGGGTTGAAAAAAATCGATTCATCAATTTTAAATCGATTCAAATGAAATAAACCCAATATCCATAAAACTGGAGATCGATTTTTTAATATGTCCTCATTTCTGGTAACATGACCCTGTTTCCTGTGTTGCATCCGTCCAAAATCAGCTTCTGATTACCAAGCTTCAGCTTACCCAGATGTTTTAACTCACCAGTGTGGATTAAATTCACCTGTAAAGTCCTTTGCAGCATATTACCGCTCATATTAGCAGCTAACGCTAAGATCGCAGCACTCATATTAGCAGCTAATGCTAACGGTCACTACCACATTCAACAGAAAGTGATGTCACCCCGCATGTAGTTTAAAATAAATCCGATATGCTCATTTAAAGTCACATTTAATCTAGAACAGGTTTACACTTTTTTGTTGTATCATTGTTTAATCAAACAGTAAACAGTCCGATGCTTTTTTTCTGGTCTAAATGACGGCATGTTATAGCTGCGCCTGCTCTGTATGTCCGCAGTCAGCACACACACGGAGACATGCGCACGCACGGGTTTCCAACAAAGTACAGAGTGCACGCATTGGTAAACAAATCAACCAGCTGAAAATCAGACAGAAATGGGACAGTTTTCTAGATTCTCTCAGGCTGGTAAGGATGGAAGCATCTTGCTCCAGTGTGGAGCAGATGGAGAGAATTTCTCCTGCTCTGGTGTAACGCCGATAGCGACACGCTCGTCACGGTAACACGCACAGCTGATCAAGCTGAATCTACCATCATTGAAGGAATTTATAAGTCGAATTACGAGTTTAAATGGATCCAATATTCTTTGTAAGTTGTATTAACATTAACACGTTATCTGAGATCTGACCTTAAAGCATATTTAGAGCGATTAAAAGCGGTTTAATCAGGACTTTTAAATAGTTCTGGCTCTGAATCTGGGAAACACTGTATTGTCATGTTACTTCAGAAATTAAGAATGTAGATGTGTCAGATCAGATTATTACATTTTGATTGACAAGTAAATGTACTCAGTGTTTTACATATTTAAAAAAAAAGTTTCCTGAAAACCTTTTAATATTCAAGAAAAATGTGTGGTGTTACATAATTAGCTGTAAATTAATTGATATCAAATCAATTCAGAAAATTAGTGAGTGACAATACCAGCCCTATGTTGAAATAAAACTGCATTTGTATTCTAAATATCAAATTTTTAACAATGCACCAGTTTAGTGTCCCAATAGCAGTCTATTGCTGCAGGTATATATACACATCTGGTGTCCTCTGTTGGCTGCCCTGGATCTGTTCAGTAATCTGCCCCACATCATGTTTGTGAAAACAATTGTATCAACAGTCTAGAAGGGGGATTGGTCCTTACAGCCATCTTTAACTACAAATACTCATTAAATTGCAGTTGAATGTCAACATAATACTAGTATTAATATGTTGTACAACTACAAAAGTAATATAATAGCTAAAAACCTGTTGTAATAACACTGACCCAAATAGATATCGGATCAGATTGGATCAAATCGAATCGATTCCTGAAATTTGAATCGATACCAGCCCTAGTGATAATCGATTTTAAATCTTAAGAATCGGAATCGAATTATAATATATGATATATATATATATATATTATATTAGTCATTAACTTCCTCCATTTGTATACATAAAACAAAATCAGTTATATGAGCTAGCTAGTTTATTAAACCCTTGCCAATGCCAGTCAAAAGATGTTAAAGAAAATCTTTTCAACCAAGGAAAGCATTCAGCGTTGTAGTTGGCTCATTTTTTAAAGAAAGAAATATGCTCCAAATCTTATATAACCAGTGTTTTAGAGGCATCTACACCAACCTCTTAAAGAGCTGCAGTTGTTGACTTTTGTCACACCTACAACCTCCCAGTAGCTGCAAGCATTGGATGCTGATTGGTCCAAAACATTTGTATCTTGACCACAAATGAATAGGAAGATGAGTTGTCTTATAATTGTGCCATTGCACAACTATCGTAACTATCACAGAGCAAACTATGTGAAAATATACAGACAAATATATTTATTTGTCTTCTCTTCTAAGCAGTGTTACATATTTACATTAGTTCTAGGTTTCTTGAAGCTGGATTTGATCATAGTGAAGCTTGACGTGCATTCTGACACGACGGTCGATGAAATCAATACTCTTACTTTTGCCATTCTGCATTCAGCCTGTGCAGCCATTAAAGCTGTCTCAGTCTGTTGTGGACAGTGTCTTTGGTTTAGCAAATTCTTCCTTTTTTCTGGTAAATGGCTTTTTATTTTGTATCTTTTTCAAATAAGCATTTTATCAATAATGTACTTTGAGTATGGTCACAGCGGGGCTATCTAATAATTGATAAGCAAGAGCCTCAGTGACAGTATTTTGTAACCAGTGACATATTTGGTCAAGACAGTGTATGAAGAGTAACGGTCTTTAATGATATTTCCTTCTTTGTTCGTTGTATTGTACCATTTGTTTTAAATGTGTAGTACAAGCACTTTCAACCAACCTTTTTTATTTTTTGCTACTTGTCTGATAAATGTGTCTTTGAAGTTATTGTGCTTTATTTCCTATTTGGATCTAAACTAGAACGTGCCCAAAGCAGTGTTATGGTATTTGACTCTAACTGAACTCATGACATTCATTTTAAAAGATACGTACTTTAAATACAGCGTGACAATGTTAGAAGTCAAACATAGTTAGTGGCATTAAGACACAACAAAGAAAGGGGTGTAAATGGTCAAAAACAACTCAAGACAGTTTGTTTCATCTAGATGTTTTTATATATGCTCAAAAAATAGTATCGGATCACTTATGACATGCCAAATTTTCACATACTCCATTTACCATCTGAAACATTAGTGTTTTGAATGTCACTGAATTTCTTTTTGAACTGTTAAAAGCTTGTAAGTTTTCCAAGTTTAGCTTTATTTCCCAGAGATTTAATTATCCAACACATGATGAGTGCGTCCAGTCTATTAATAGCCATGCTCATGTATAAAGTTTGGTTTCACTCTGCGGAAAGGATGTACTCTCTAAGGGAAGGGCAGTGTTATAGGTAAAAGCATCAGCTGAGTGCATCTTTAAGGGGTTTTTAACCCTAAAGGGAACTTTTTTTCTTCTTCCTCCTTTTCTTTTTAAAAATACATGATAGTGCCTATAAACTGCTATTTGATGCCATTGTGCAGGTCAGCAGTTAGAGAAGTCCAGGCTTTTATGAGCAGAAAGGTAGCAGAACTCCCCTCTCTTGAGCCCTGTTTAAACTGTCCCAGAAGCATCCGAAAGACTGCTTGCTGCGCCTGCCAAGTAACATACAGCTTATGAAATGGAAATTCTGAGACCATTCACAGAGTGCCAGGAATGATAAAAAATAATAATAAAAAAAGACTGTCCATGTCAGAACATCCAGGAGTGAATGCCGAGGAAAAGCATTTATTCTCAGCTTGCTCGCAGAGACACACGCATGATAGGGAGAATCGTCTCTGTTTACCTGGTATGTGTGCTTTTTTGGGGGAAGGGGAATAGGAAACCATAAAAGGGAAACTCCACCAGTTTTACATGAAGGTCATTTAAGTCATCATGGGGAGTACAACTGCACTCAGCATGCAAAAACAAATGTTATGCGCCTTCTGTGGCTCTGGAGGGAAGTTTATCATGTCTGGCATCATAAGCTGGGCGATGTTTTTCAAAGCTCGGAGGCAGGTTTCTAACATAACATCTTTACAAACTGGTGGAAACAACTTGTTGAAATGTCAACACTGAGCATGCAGATAGAGAAGTATTGGTTGCATCTTAGCAAATTTGCTCTCTGATGATTTTGGAGTTTGGCTCAAACAGTAAGGACTTAAAGCCGCAGTGTGTAAGAATTACTCCCATCTAGTGGTGCACTAATATTTTACAAGCAACCGAGTAGTGCTCTACTGGAGCCTCAGCGTTATTACGACTACGGAAGCCGCGGAGATTCATAAATTTGAAGCTTGAGTGTCCCATCAGGTGATGAGGAACAGAACAATACATAATTATTATTTTTTTATGCCAATAAGTTACAAGCGTGCCCTCCATGTAT
>JBAMHW010000014.1:10544626-10560476 GCA_037177495.1 Rhadinocentrus ornatus | reverse complement strand
TATATATAATGCAACAGCAATGGTTTCTTTTTGGTATTTTTCTTTTCAAACAACTGCTTCTTTCAGCATTCATAATGTGAAAGACCCCATTGTATTGAATGGATTTCCTGTGAGTTCAGGAAGAAATTAGACCTGAAATGGATTACAGGAAAGAACTTGGGTGTAGTTGGAATTACAGGCAGTATTGTCTCATGTTGCCTCCCTGAGAGTTTCATATGTGACCAGAAGAGGACAGCATAGAATCAAAAATGGTGTCCCACTTAGAGTCTGCCTGTCAGATCTGAGTCATCCCATACAGGAGAAAAAAGAGGGCTGAACTTACACCTTTCCCACTCTTTTAGTCATTGGTTGCTTTCTTTTAAAAGATGTAAAAAAAACTGGACATGCATATCATTGCACCAGCAAGGAAACACACCATTTTACTATCCACTCACATGGATGCTGGACAAACCCGTATTTCATCAGTGCTATTCTTTATGTTGAGCATTTTCTTGGAAAAAAAAAAAAAAAAGAGAATCTTTTGTGGATTTTGAGCTGTGATTAGCAATCAGTAAAGTGCAATCTTAAAGGTTAATATACTTTCAGTATGAAAATGTTTTGTTTATTGAATCTTACCTTTTTTTATGCCTGCTTATTGCTTCTGTTTGACTCTGAAAATATGACCCCTCATGTACAGTAAACTTTGAAACAATCAGAGGAGATTTCCAGTATGTGATGAAAATTGAAAAAAAAACAAAGAAACAAAAAACACAAAGAAAACAGGCACCTTAGAGACTTTCAATATATTCCTAATTTATCTGTCTGTATCATTCAACTCAGATTTCTCTGCTGCATTTAATAGAAAAAGGAATTTGTGTGGTTGTTTTTGTACAGCACAGCAGCACTTGGCCATAAGCTGACACTGATACCAGCTGATGTGTTACAGAGATAATTTTGTGTACAGTACAGGAGAGCAATACATCTGAAGGAACATCAAACTTCTCTTTGTTCTGTTTATTGATGTCAGAATCTGAGGGGAAGCCTCCAACTTGGTCTCACTCAACAATTCCCTCTGTTACTGTCTCGTCTGTAGGTCCAAATCAAGCTCTGATGTATCTCAGCTGGTGATTCGCTCTATATAATCTTACATTTTAATGTTTGTTTTACAAATGCAGAAAATCACTTGAAATGTTCTTGCCTCAGTCCAAATGGATATAAGGTTTATTACCTAAGATTTGGTGATATAAAATTCTGAAAAATGCAGTAATTGCACACATGCATAAATACATACATAGCACAGATATTAATAATATCAAAAATAAATAAATTAATAATAATTAATAATAATATATTATATATACGCTGTAGGATGCAGGTACTGGCAGAATCAAAACTTGGAGAACATCAGTTAACCTCAATCAGGGAATTCAATTAAAAGTATATTTTTATAGTCCTAATAACAGACACTTTTGCAAGTATTTCTGGTGCTCTTTATGCTGTGTAAAAGCTTCAAACATTAACTCCACCTATCAGGCCAACCAATGTTATTTGATAGCGCTGCCAAATGCATTTATTGGACAGAAGCCAGCAACAAGTAATGGTAACCCTTTTTGATTATACCTTGAAATCCATACGCTCATACACTAATGCACACATACACACACCTGGACACTTCAGCAGCCTCACTTTTAGTAAAGAAGCTAAATCCAGGAAGCAATTTCACACATGCATGCAGCGTGTGTGTGAGTGAGAGAGAAGAGATACCCTTATGTTAACGTTATTTATGTATAATGTTTGTGCACAAGTCATTATACCCAACTGTATTATCATTTTGGCAAAAGCATATCAGCACCTTGTTTGTTTATTAGTATGATTTTTTTTTTCAAATAATTTTATTTCAGATGTCAATTTATAAACAAATAATCATCATTGTATTTTATCCATCCATATAATGTATTAGGACATTTAATGTATGAGGGGGCCCTTTGTGATTAAGTTTAATTCTTTCTTCTCTGTAAAAAGGATCTTTTGAAATGTTGTAATATATGTGATAGTGAAGATGAAACCTATTACAAAGTTCTACAGCCTGTATATACATTGGAAAAATAGGGCTTTTGATTAGTAGATGCAGGAAATACATTTGTACATGTAAAGTCTTTTCAGAGACTGTAATTTATCTAATTTGATACACAGTGAAAAGGGGCTAATGGTATTCATCATGTAAATTATCATAAGTGATTTATCAAACAGCTTTTTATTGTTTTGGGTTGTTAAACAAGTTCATGATCAAATTGTTATTATTATTTTTTTTTCTTTTATAAGGCTGAACCAGTGTTTGCTATAATCAACAAATTATTTATATCCATCCACCATATTAAGGTACTCAATTTCCTTTGTTGCTATTTTGCTATACCCGGACAAGAAATTACACAGATCAAGCACATATCAACAACACATGTACTTTTGTATTCAGTATATGATGTTGCATGCCTTAATACACCAGTGTTTGAAGAATTCAATTAGACTTGAAGATGGTGTCTCCACAGGACAGGGTGTATTGTATTTCCCTCCCGGATCTCTTTCCTCATTTTAAAGCATAATTTTGTTACGGCAACCAGGGTCAAAGTTATGCAATAATGATGAATAGTGCCTCATATCACAAACTTGTAATATCACCTGCTCTGTGCTGAGTTTTCAATTTCTACCTGCGGGCTTCAGTTACATTTCAAATGAGAAAAACCGGGAATTTTGGAGAAAAAAATAAATTAAAAAAAGCACAGACAACAATATGCAAGTTGGACCTTTAACGTTGAACTATTCTTTTCGCACTGAGCCTTATACCATTGTGTCAAATGCAGCATCTTGTCATAACACTTTATCAGGCTGTTGATAGCACATACCATTACTTTGCTTGCAATAAGTCACTTCCTTGATAGGGAACGGAACTGTGTGACAAAGACCTCTGGAGGTTTTTAGCTTTGGCACATCAGTTCAATGCAGTGACTCCATGAAAGGTAAAGAGGAATCCAATGGGCAGGATTCCAGCAGTAGATTGACACATTTGTTAATAAATACTGATGTTAGACTTTCTATCAGTTAAATTAATATTTTACTTTCTGTGTAACATCTGCTTTTGATTTTTCTGATTTTGAAAATTTAAGTAGTGAAGCCAATGCCTATGTTTCAAGTTTGCTGATATTACGTACAGTAATTGTTGTTCCTGTATTTATGTAAAGTGAGTGTAGTGTAAATATATTCAGATCTTTTCATTCTTACCGTTAAAAAAATGTGATATTTGCTCAGCGTTGCTTCAAAAGGGAGATTCTTCACATGGAATTCCACATATGTAAAAACATTTTTAATCCTAATATTTTTCAAAACTTCAAGAACAGGTGTCTGTTTTTTCTCTTTTCTTTTTTGTTACACTTTTTTCTTTTCTCCAAGAGTTGTATCAAGTCAGTGTTTTGCCTTTTTCTCTGTATTTTTCATATGGATGGAGCTGTGAAATTAAAATGAGTTCAAACATATACATGTATATTAATATGAATGGAGGCATGAAGGTTAATAAAGTTGCATTTTGTATGTAACAGACTGGAATGCTGCTTGTTGCTATCTATGACTGGATGGTATGTGGCTTAAATGTCACTTAAGACATTTGAGTACTGTTCCCACATTCATTGGCATTCAAAAACCTAATCGTGTTATAAGAAAAGTCATTTTAAATTATTACTAATATACAGTACATAAGTGTATACTCAAAGTACATCTAATTATTACAGTAAAAGAAGCAAATACGCATAAATACTACAATTTATCTACTTCTTTAGTTAATTTACATGTAAAAATAAGTACTTGCCTTGAATTTTCTTGCTCAGACATAATTAAATAAACATCCATGTAAAATAACACAGTTCTCATAGTAACGCTATTCTAGTTTTGTCTCTTTTTATTTACTATCAACAGAGTGGTATTTTAAAACTTGGTATGATGTAACAGTATGAAGTGAATGTGGTTTCTGAGAATGGGTTACACTTTAGAGGAAACACCCTGCACATTATGTGCAGTGTTAAAACAGGATCTGGGTGAATGTTTGTGCTATGCACAAAGGATTCAGATGATTACAATCAGTCCCTCCACTAAGCTCCACTAAGTATTGTGAGCATGCAGTATGTCACCTGTGGGATTTATAGCTTACAAAAAACAGCAACAAAAATGCAAACAGTGGTTCCTAACAGGTAACTTTTTTTGCACTCTGTACAAGCTCAGGTAGCATCTGCAGTTCGTTTGGATTTTTTTTTAATGCAAATTGTTTATCAAAGATGAGAACATCTTTTTGAAATCTTAGAATTGATATATGACTGATTCTATGAATAGCATGCTTTTGTCTAATTTTGGAAACACTAAAGAACTTGGCACAAGAGTCAATTTTTATAGATTTGCCTTTGAGTTTCAAGACTGTGGCTCTAACGTATAGAAATATTCCATTTAAGTACCAGCTCTGATCTCGATTTCTCTTTTCAGATAGTGGTGAAAAATATAATGATCTAGGATCCTTGTCTACATTTCACATTTTCATTATAATTTAATAATTTGTAAAGAAAAAATTCTATAAAAAATTGTTGCTTCTAATACACAGCTTTGGTTTCACATTAAAGGCCCCATGTTATGCAAAATTGGCTTTCTAAAGGTTTTCTAACAGTCATCAAATGTGTCCTCATAGCCTGTGCATAAAGCCAAAAAATGAGAAAATTCTGTCACCTCTCTCACTTGCTTTTTCCACTTTTTAACAAATGTGTGCTCAATCATGTGAGTATGAGATCTTTCCCCTTGTGACTTCACAAAGGGAAATAACAACTGCCTCCGGTAGTGGATACTGTCATTAATAGAGCCACGTTTTGAACGTCTGAAATCAACGACCAAGGCTGAATTTGGGATAATACAGTTTGAAAACAATGTTGTTGGTCCTCCAAAACCCATATAAAATTATTGACCAAAAGCACTTCACATTATTAATTCACTCCATATCCATGCACTTAGTAGCCACAGACTGATGGACACATGCCTGCCAATCTGTGCCAACAGCTTCTCTGACCACCACCAACCTTTCATTCACATTAAAACAGTTTTGGAAAATGTCTTGCTCAAGGACACAACAGTACAATGACTAGGATGATCAACCGTGCAGTTATGAGATGACCCGCTGTCTGTCCCAATTCAGTAAAATTCATTCAAATTTGAGCAACAAGGGCCAACAACAATGTAATAATTTAAAAAAATCGAACACAAGGAAGAAGTTGTGTTTTTTTCTCTCATATAATATCACATATACAGACAATCAGTTGTTAAAAAATAAACATTAAACACAAAAACTTTTATTTGCACTTTGAGGGTCACACGGGTCAATTGAACATTTAATCAGTTTTGGTTACATGTTTGTTTCACTTTGACACAAAATATTGTAATATGTGTATATACACTGACATTTAATCCACTGAGCTATTTTTTTTTTGCTGGATAAAGTGATATTGTAGACTGCTACATTAACAGTTTCATCTTTGTGGCCACTGGCAAAGAAAAATATTAGAATTTAAAAAACAAAAATTAAATGAAATCTTTTTGCACCCGCAAACAATAAATTGATTTTATTATTAAATAGTAGCTACAAAATATATACATTTTAAAATAACAGTAACTTTTGAAAATTAATTTTGTTCAACCATATTCAAATTCTAAAAAATTTTGGTCATGCTAAAGAGATTGGCCATTGCCCTATGTTGCAACTTTAAAAAAAGAAGATGTTCAAATCTAATAAGTTCTCTACTTTTCTCTCTGTGTATTAAGTAGTTGTTGCAATATTGGTGACAAATAGCTAAATACAGAGCAGACAAGTAGAAGCCAAAAAAGAAGAGCCAACATACAGATCGGAGGAGAGCACCCGTCCCAGTTGAACTTTTCTCAACCAGGAAAGCAGTAAAAGGCACATGTGGAGAGTTGTAATAATATCCCGTAATTTTAATGGAAAACAATCTGAGATCTTAATTGTTTCCAATATAAAAAAAAAACAACAAAAAAAAAACAAATCTGTCATGACAGAGAAAGAAAATTACTAAAAAGTTTTCAAAGTTGTAAATAATACCTGAAGACTTGTTGCAATATTGCTGTGAAGCTTCAGTTAACATGAAAAAAATTCAATAAGTTAAGCCTTTTTGTACAAAATGTAAAATAAAAATGCACCATTTAGATTTATGCCCTGCACTCTCTGCGATGACTGGAAATTACAAATGTAGCAGAATGGGTAGGACATTCATTGTGCTGTCCAAATGATCACCATTAACACCTCATACCCAACCTATTCCTTTTATTTCAGCGAGATGAATAAAAATAGATCTTCTTTTGAGAAATATTCCCTTGTAGCAAAGTATCCTATAAATCTGGCAGTGTTATAGTCATGCTGTGGGCACTGTACTCACCGCATGGCTTTCAAACAGCACTGATTCAATATTCATAACACCTGCTGGCAGGAAATCTACGACCACGACTTACTCACACACAACTTTTACTAACCGCTGTTACTCTCTACATTACACTTGTACAATTTGACCTGATATAGCTAAAAACATACTTTTCCTTCCAGTCCATAGCATACATAGTTTGCTGTTTAAGTATATGAAATAAATGTTTCTATGACGTGATCTTTACAATCAAAAACCTATGTATGAAATTCATGGCTGGTGGTTTTTGACTAAAACATTTACAAATACCCCCAAAAAATGAGACATTTGTGTGGAAATTAAATAAGGCATCAATAATAATTTTATATTTTTACTTTAAAAGAGACTATTAGTGGTGGACGAGTGCCCCATAAGTGTGTCTCCACTCAAAGATAAGCGGACTACACCACAGTTTTTATATTAGTGCTATAATTCTGTCCATGTGCACTCAACAACATAAAGACTGACTTGATATGTTTTAGGAGGGGTGGGGGGGAGTTTTTTTAGTTCTGGTGCCTCTTCATGTGTAGGGCCAGGTGGTCGGAGCGGGAGAAACAGCGGCTGCACACTCCACAGTGGAAAGGCTTTGACCCAGTATGCTTCCTGAAATGGCGCGTCAGCTCATCAGAACGAGCGAAACGCCACTCACATCCCTCCCAGGAACACTGGTACGGCTTCTCACCTTTAGCAAGGAGAAATTACAAAGTACACTATGTATTATATGTATATATACACACAGCTGAAACTTTTTGGACACATTTTTACCCCTCTTTAACGCACACTTCTAAATGAGGTTTTGATAATGAAAAAAAGCAAATAATACTGCTCCTCTGTGAGCCATAAATCACAGCATGTCCCGTCTTTCTTCCTGCCCCCTTTACGATAGTTGCAGGGTTATGTGATTTGACAGCAGTGAGATGTGGGCCTGGTGTGTCAGCAGACAGAATGCATTGCATGCCAGCTACACTTTTCTGCCTGGCAACAACCTCATTTTCACCCCCAAGAAAAAGCAAACTCCAAACATTTTACCTGTGTGAGTCCGCAGATGGGCTTTCAAATGAGAGGACTTTGTGTAAACTTTCTTGCACCCTGAAACATATAAAGCTCATTATTATTTGCAAGTTTTATCTATAAAACAGACACATTTCAGACTTAATATTCCCATAACTCTCAACTTTACTGTTGTTAAACAGGCCTAAAGTCTCACCTGGCACATCACAGTGGTGAATCCTTCGTCTTTCCAGATCAGGATTAGTCCTCCGATTGTACTTAGCCGGGGCGGACTGGGCCAACACTGGGGACAATGGGCCAATACTTGGTGTCATATTTGAATGCTGGACTGGTCCAGCACTTGGACTTTGGACAAATCCAGCAGTGTAATTTTGGTCTTGGTTTTCGCTTGGTGCCACACTGAAAGTCTGTCTAGGATCAATGGAACTGGGGGCCTGAAAAGTTAATTTAGAGGCAATACTGGCTTCATAGGAGGGAGGCGGGGAGAGATTGTGAAGGAGCTTTTTGCCCCTGTCTGGACTCGGAGGCTCGGAGTTTGGTGGAGATGGTGGGAAACAGGTTGATCTGAGCTGATGACCTAAGTGGTGATTAAAAGGAAAACATTCATTCTGCAGGCTGTTTGGAGGCGTGGGAGAATTCCGCAATGCATTCCCCAGTGGAAGACTTAATGGAGCTATGGAGATGGAGTTCATCTGCGAACCATGAGGAAGTTGCTCCAAATCTGAGTTCAAAAGCTGAAACAGAGGAACGTCCTGGAAATCTGGCACTTCCTGTTTTATGATAAACCCACTGCTAGCACTGTCAGCTGCTCTAAAAATGCCTGGGTATTCTGGGAGAGTTGTTGGTACTCCGCTACCTTGGCAGGTGGGAGGGATCAGGGGGTGTGAAGACTCTGTTTTGATCGGTCTCATTGTCCTGCAGAGGCCAGGATGCAGGTATGTGACTTCAGGAAGGAGCAAGCTCATGTTGACACTGTAAGGAGATGCAAAGTCTTCACTGAAAGGTGGCTCCAGTGTGAAAACACTGTCTCTGCACAACATTTTGGAATTTACTGTATCCTCTGGGTGTGGACACAAGTAGCTGTCCATCTCTGATTTACCCTGGAAGGCAGAGCAGATTATCAGTAGGTAATATAGGCAATGATATACTACCAACTCTTAGGTTATGCTGTTATGCCCTAAATGCTTAACTAGCCTTTCTATCTGACTTTGTATAAATGATACAGGATCAAAGACCAACTATTAAATGGAGAACATAAGCATAGCAACACACCTTTCCTCAAAAACTAAACATAAAAAAAAAAAACATTAAGCTGACAGGAAAAAAATTGGGCAGCATAAATTAGGAGATGCATCCAGGGCCTGTACTTGTGCAAGCTCCTTATAGTCATATTAAATACACCACCCCACCTCCTCTTCCCTTTAACAAGCAGCTCCTCTGAAACAGCCCAAGCTGTTTCGAAATACGTGGCTGAAATTAGAACATCCAGTTGCTCCGCTGTGCTACGCATCATCTTCACAAGTTTCGAGAACGGGTGCTCATCCCTACCGTGCCTTGCTCGCCATTCACCCTACAGTCAACGAATGTCAGCATCAACAGATTTTAAAGCTCACGTTTTCAGTCAGTAATCCCAGGCCTGCCTTCACTATTACGATCGCACCTTCAAATGAAAGAAGCCTGTTCTGCTTTGATAAGCAAAATCAAATATTCCTACGTCAAATACACGGACATCATAAGGCTACAAACTGAGATGAGATAGGTGAAAAAAAAGCAGCCTACCAAATTATAATCCTGAAAAGACGAAGTTCCCGTGATGGCATCCCTTGTGTTACAGAGCACTTGTCCATGATCTTCACCTCTCCGACCGTCAGCTGGTAGAGGTGCGGTGGGTTTGTGGTGCAACTGCGCGTCCTGCTGCCCCGGAGCAACCCAAACATTATTCCTCACGGCAGCAGCCATAAAAGCAGAGATATAGTTTATCTATCCGAAATCTTTGACAAATAAATTTAGCATATGTATTCTTTTGTTTCGAAACAATCTGTGCGAGCAGCTGTCAAACGCTCATTCTTTCCTATTTTGCGCTGGCTTGTCAAATTACGCAACTGCGTGATATCAGCGCGTCTGCAGGGCGGGGCTGAACATGTGCAAAATAAACAGGGCAATCAAGCTATCGGGGTACACTTCATGAATGCTTTGGTTTCTACAATAAAAACTATTAACGATTAAGGTAAAAGTAAAAACGTGGAGATGAAAAGTTCAGTGAACGAGGTTATTAATGTCTGTGTCTATTTTTTCTTTATAATAAATGAAGGTTTTTGGGTCAGTCTGTGCAGTGTTTTCCAGCGTCGTGCTGGGCAGGTTTTGAGGCTTTTTAAAAAAGTTTTTAACAAGACGTGTTGTGTGTTAAAACTGGACAAAGAATTTTAAGTTTTTTTGTTTTTATAATGTAAAATATTTCAAATCAAACTGCTATGTTCTCTGCCTCTTTTTTTTTCCTTTTTTTTCTTTATTCATTTTTCTTTATTATTTTCTTTTATTCAGTTTCTGACTTTGCTTTAGCTAATCCAGCAGGCTCGGATCTTGGTGTGGCATGTTAAAAACGCCTCGGTGCAGCTGTCTGTCAGGACTGCATACTTGATGCCAACATTCCTGAGCCAGCAACGACGCCTGCTCACACACAGCAAAGCGGCAGTAGATGCTTCCATCAAAACACTTCAGCATTTCGGAGAAATGCAGCGTGTTGTAGGTTTGCATACCAGTGACTATCTATCTTTTTCTTTACTTTCAGCTATCATAAAAAACATGAAAGTTTAGTTGATGATTCCATGTTAGCTTGATTTTGCAGGAACTTTCACATTTAGTGTTTGTACATATTGTATTTGGCTCACTAGTGAAAAAGTAACAGTAATCCAAACTCTATCCCTCTTGAAATCACAATGGCAGGAGCTTTGTACCTCAGATTAACAAAACAGAATTGACTTGTCAGAGTCATGTTTCCCCCCCCTCACAGGTGTATAAATGATTACCTCATACCAGTGCAACATGCTGGAACTGGGACTGTGTGCCCCAATGTAGGCACTGACAGAAACAAGGCCAGGTGATCTTTCATTACGTAGTTTTTGCATAAAGTCAGCCATTGTAAGATTTGTTTTTAATGTAACATTTATGCTGCCACTCCCATCCACATGTTCCTTCAGGCAGTTCATGTCCTCTCATTAAAATGGTGTAACTGCACCCACTGCAAGCTTGACTGAACCTGTTTTGTGTCACCAGTGTTATATAGGGTCATGTGTGAACATCTTTTTTTTTTTTTATTATTAATCTTGCATTTGTTTAGATTATCAACTTATTTAAGCTCTGAATTTTTAATTAATTTATTATTTATAGGACCTGCTTCTGTTGGTTTTTTTTCCTTTTCAAGATTATATCATTTATTATGGGAAGCATTTATTAACTTTATAGCACAGATTGCTAAATTTTTGTCAATCCTACATCTTTTAAACTAAATGTGATTAGAATAATTCTGTTACAGCTCAAACATTAATTAAAACATTCAACTACTGAGCTATATGAAACTCCAAGGTTTTAAAACAGAAACATAAAGAAAGTCCAAACACAAAACACACGAGACAATAAATCGTTTACATGCTATTTGGTTGCAGAGCCTGGCCTCTAACCATTTTCCATGGCCATTTAGCATTGGCTCTCCTCCACTAATGTGTTTTAAAGCTCTTCAAAGCTTGCAGAACTTCTTTCTGACATGTAGGGATTCTTCTCTCTTTAAAGAGTTAAAATAGGATTCAAGTCTGGATTAAACAGTTTAAAAACAACTTTCTGATTCATTTTCTTTCTTTCTTTCTTTTTTTCATTTTTTCTTTATTTATTTCTTTCTTTATTTCTTTATTTCTTTATTTTTTTGTATGTGTTGGGTGTTTGCTATGGGCTACTGTCCTGAAAACCAAATACATTCTCCTCAAATGTAGCTTAATGACACAAGGTAAACCATTTTGCTCTAAAATACCTTCATAATATTTTTGAATATAAACTTTTCTTTCATACAATCAGTCCAACAAGAGACAGCAAAGCAGCCTCACAGCATGAAAGAACCTCCATCATGTTTTAATGTTGTGGATTTCTTTTTTGACTTCCTTGCTGGTTTCATACACAGAATGGGACAATCCCAAAATGATTAGTTATTAGTTCCCTTTGTCTTTAGAATATGATTCCAAACAGACTATAAAAGCTTTTGTTTTTTTCAGACACCCCTTTTTGTGCTTTAATTGCAACAATGGTCTTTGCCAACAGAACGCTACCAAACTTTATGTGCAGTACACATCAGGGATTAAAAGCAGTGCTCCACCTTACTCCTTTTCAGCCTGAAGCTCTTTAGATTTCGTTTGTGGTGTGTGTGTGTTTTTTTTTCACAGTCAGCAACAGCTTTTGAAATGCTTTTCTCACACATTTCTTGGAGGCACATCCCTGAAACATCTTAACAGTTTTATGACTGTGAGCTGGTCAAACAGGGATTTCAAGATCATTTGCTAATATAATAGTGTTTGCAGATTTGTTGTGCATTTGAATAGTCTTTGCATATGTGATAGTCTTTGTTTGCACTTTTGTCATCAAGAGTAAAAATGTAAAAAAACAATTATGTTATTTTTAATGCCTTTTTTATTTGATTTATTAGTTATCATGTGAAATATAAAAGTTAAGCACTTTTGTTTTGATTTGATTTTACTTGGGGATCTAATTGAATTCAATAAGTTCACCGTGTGCATCAGGATTATATTTTGTGTTCAGATTCAGATTCAGAAAACTTTACACACAATTCATTTGCAGCTTGCCACAGACACCTGTCAGCATTCAGTGCTTGAATGCTTGTTGAAATATGTTAATACATTTATATTTCATTTTCTATATTATAATTTATTTGAAACATTTTATTTTAAAATATTTTATTTTACAACTGTTTTATTTACAGTTACTGTTTTTCCTAAAACACATAAATTCAGGGCCACAAAAAATAAAAATAAATAAATAAATAAAAGTTCTAGTGTACACTTTCTATATGTTGCAGTACTAGAAAACTTGAAATATATCTCATAACTGCTGATCCATTTGGGAGCTGACCGAATTCTTGTCATGTGCTGACCTTTCAAAGTGCAATTTAAATCCATGGATGTCTCAACTCCAAGAGGAGCAACTGTCATTCTTGGCTGTAGCTCTTCCTGTACAGTCCAGCACTTCTCCATATCCCCTCGTATTAAAACCTCACAATATGCCCAACAACTGCACAGCGGAGGAGAGAGAATGCATGGTATGTGCTTAAAGCATCACAACTCATCTCTCCTCTCACATGGACTAATATGGCCAGGCCGAGAGGGGATTGGACAGTAAACACATACACCACACTCATGCTGTGTTGTTTTTTTCTTTCTTATTTCTCTGAAATGGTGAAATAGCCTCATGAGGATTCATTTTCTTGCTTTGCTTTGTTTGTAAAATGAATATAGAATAGATTGTGCTGTGCATTCTTGATACCGTATAGGCATACTCCTAATGAGCTGAAAAGTTATGACATCTGTAACACAAGTAATACAAATGAATCTTATGGGCTCTATATTTAGCAGACTATAAGCAGGTGCTTGCCACTCCCACCAGAGGGCAATGGTCAGCTACAGATTATTTCTCCATTTACACCATAAAACATACTGAAGCTGTTGTGTTTGCCTTACAGTTTTATAATGTGGATTGTAATTATAAACAGTTCTGGGGCTGATTTTCCATGAAACTGCTTGCCACTTGCATGAAACTTTCATTCAAACAAGTTTTTTTAACCTGAATGTCCTTTTGATGACACAAACAAATTATCTTTAAAAGACTCTTCATTTTCCCAAATATATTTAAATGGAGAGTTTCCTAAAGTATTTCAAGGTCATTTATGCCTTGAAAGCTGCTTAACGTTTATTTTGTATGACTGTCTGTATTCGCTTTAAAACATCAAGTAGGCAGTCAGCATAATAATTATTTTGATGTCAGTTTTACAAAGCCTGCCCTTGAAAAAAATGCAATCAATAATTCTTCCTTGGCTTTATTGTTTTGTCTCAAGTTTGGCTGTGTTACAAGCTGGGCTTGATGACTCTGCACAGCATTTATCTGATCTGACACAGTTTCATTAGGCATTAGTAATCATTTCCATAGCACAAAACATTAGAGTACTCCTGTTTGTAAAACAGCAGATGAGGCTAATGCTGTTCTCTTGGGAGAAATTCAATATAATTTGTTAATTAAATGGAATAATTTAATTATAGTAACTTAGAAAGCATTCATCAATATAATTGTTTCTGGAGCTACCATTATAATTGAGGTTTAAGTGAAAACAAGTCCGTTTCTAATGTTGGTAATGTGCTGACATAGTTCTCCCACCCTCCATTTGTTCCTCTCTCTGATCTTCCACCATACCGTTTCTCCACAGTGTTTTCGTTTGATAACCAGCCATACCACATCAGCAAGACCAAAACATTTATTACAGCCATTTAATTTAACCTCTCTACAGGCACAGACAAGAAGACAGAGATGATAGCAGGGCCGCACTGAAAGACTCTCGCTGTTCAGCTTCTAATCTGATCCTCTCTGTTGCCCTTTCATAAAGACACCAGAGTATTACCCCGACTCCAAACATACCTCTGCCATTTAAACTGTCTTAGATTTCACCGCAAAGACGGCCAAATAGAGTCCAATTCATTCTTCAGGGCCTAAATAATAAAACATAATTTTAGTCTAATCTGCCCAAAGAATGTCCTCTGTTTGAAGTTGACAGTGCTCTATCTTCTGAGAGGAATAATTGCCTTTTGAGTACAGCATGAGAGGCCACTAAGGTAAGCCTGGTGAAGGCCTGCACCTTACAGGTGTGTCCTTGGACAGACAACCTCTCCGTTGTTCTAGAGAGAGGGAGCGAGGGGGGGACCAGACTGAAAGAATTTGTCTGCCAGTTGAAACTTTACAAGACACCAGCACAGCAGCACAGCTCTTCATTCTCAGATCACTGTGTGGCCTGAGTTAAATGAACAAAGGGACACAGGTAATTCCTCCTGTCTGATTCAGCTGACAAAATTCTTGTTATTAAAGTTTTATCATTTTCCTGGACTGGTTTGTGGGATTGACCTGCTTGTAATCTGTTAAATTTTGATGACTGTAAAGTGACAAAGTTACTGACAGTTATTGTCCAAAAATGTAAACGTCCCCCTCTGCACAGTGCAGGCTTTGTCTGCTTCCACAGGCTAAATTTCAATACATCCCCTCAGTTTACCGACATTGCAAAAGAAATCCTGTGTAGCCATTGATTATGAAGTTAAACATTAATTTCCCAATCATTGTGGTTAAAGTGTAGCTATTTATCAGTTATATGAAATGGGTATTTTGTAGTCAGTCTCACTGAGACGGATTGAATCTATGCTTCATTTTGCTCAGCTTCTGGTGATTTTTAATGCTGCCTATTAATTGAGTGGAGAAATCTGTCCCTTTCTGAACATGGCACCAAAATCTGCTTAACAGCTGTCCCAGCTCTGGAGAATCATATGGAAGACTGCATTATCGGCCTTGTTTGAATATTCCCTTGAATTTGGAATAATCAGGCAGCTATTCAGCAGTGAGATGGCCATGCACAGATGCCAAAGCACAGCTGAGGGAAGCACAACGGTGTAATGCCGCTGAAACACACAAAACCAGCCGCATGAAAAACGTGAATAATGCAGGTGTGCTTTATTTTTGTGTGGTGTGCTTATCATACATAATTACAAGACACTTTCTTCCAGTCCTTTATATCTACTTTTTTACTTTCATCTTGCCTTGTTCAAGGTGATCCCAGCTTTGCATATGGCTGATTAATCTTATTGCACAGTAGCTAACATTGATCACAGAAATGATTAGAAATGCATTAGTCAGCAGACTGTTTGGAGAGGCTCAGTTTAAGTGTGAGTGCCAAGGCATTTTCCATAGGTGTCTATGTTTTTAATTTTGTTATATAGAATTTTGCAAATGGACGCATGCATGCTGCCCAAAGACAGCATCAAAGCTTTAATGCTTACAGACATAATTTAATCTCCTAGACAGCAGGCCTGATGGACTGTGTAAAGAAGGCATCCCTGCTAAATTCATTATGCTAAAAGTTGCTAGAGCTCACAAGCTGATGAAAGAATAGCATAACCAACAATGTGTTTGTACAACGCACCATTTTGCACTGCACTGTGTGGCAAAACTCTTTCTTTTTTTTTCCTTCCCCACACATTTAATTACACACACACACACACACACACACACACACACACACACACACACACACACACACACACACACACACATATATATAT
>JBAMHW010000014.1:10527288-10539234 GCA_037177495.1 Rhadinocentrus ornatus | reverse complement strand
TGTAATACTTTATATTTATTGCCAATGCAAGAGCAACAACAGAGGTGACTGATCATGGCAATTTATTGTTTGATACGTTGTCACTTTATCAACAACATCCCATAATGTTGCATGTGCAAAGGAATAATTTGAGTTTTTAGTTAACATGCTCTATAAGGGCCCTTATCTGCCCTAATTTATTATTATTTTCACAAAACTTTACATAAAATCTGGTTCTATTTTTCACTTTCACTTAAATCTGACATTAATGGCTTTGCACCACTGGATGATCTTCAGTAGCATATCATATATCCACCAATTCATTTGTAACAACATTCTTACCACTACAAGCTGAACTGCAGCCCTTCAAGAGTGTATCAAGATGCAGTAACACAGCTAGTCAAATCAGGACTTGATGTAAAATGTCTCACAATAGCCTCTTCAGCGTCTTTGTTCAGAGACATTTCAGATCTCCAAGTCAGGTTTTTGGCCTCAGTGAATGTTCTCTATTTCTGTGAAAAAAAATAGAGAAAAAAAAGAGACATGTAAATCAGGTGCAATACTTGTATCAAAAATGGGACAGCTCACTCCACTCAGACTTGGCCTGGCTCCCAGGAATGCAGTTAGCTAGCACACAATCACTGCCTATTCATGGTGGCACAGCTGCTGTGGACATATGTTCCTCACCAAAGAGGAGGACATCAACCAGGCACACCTTGAACAGGTTAGCAGATGAATGGCTTTCAATCCTTTGACAGTCTGCCCTCATCTCGATGTTTTTTCCCCTTGCTCAACAAATAAGTTTTTTTTCTGTGTGGCTTAAACTTTTCTCACTCAAGCATGTGGCAAAATGAGGGCATAAAAAACAACAGCAACAATAGATTTTTTTTCTTCAATGTTTTTTTTTTTTTTTTACACAATGTCTTGTATAACATAAAACGTATATTTTCTTCTGTAAATAAATATGTTAAATCTGGGAAGTTAATCATTCATTCAGAGTATCTCAGAAACACAATGAACCTCAAGGAACAGTAATGAAGAATATTAACAGCGAGCACACATACAAAGACTTTTTTCCATGCTCTCAGCAAATAATCAAATGGGAAAGAAAAGATTACATTTATTCATAGCCGTCTTTCATCAAGAAGCTTAAAACCCAAACTTTAAATGTAACCCTAAATTATATGCATATTGAGCTGACCTCTATCACCCTTTTCCCTTAAAGCTATTGGAGGAGGTGTGATATGCAAAAACTTAAAGATCCTTCAGCTCGTAATTTAGACCATTTCAGCACTTTTGGTTTTCCAACCATCCAAGGGTGATCACATTAGTCACTAATAGATAAAGAAGAAGCTTCTCTGTTAGCATGAAGGGTGAGGGCACATGTGTAATATTTCCACAGTTTGCTGTCATTGCAATATGAGAGTATACAAAAAAAAAAAGACAAAAAAAAACGTGTCTTTCAAACTTTACTTGAAGCAATGGTTAAACACCTTGATTTGTGAAATGGAAAAGGCAAAGATAACTACAAGACATTTGCACATTATCCATTGTTAACACTCATTCTTTTCTCACCCATCTCTACAGCAATGACCTATTAGCTTTAGTGGTTTGCTGTGAGGCCACAGAACTATGTGAAGGTTGTTCACCCATCCAGCAGAGCCATTTACAGGCGAGAAACCCCAGAGCCGAGCTGGAGCAGCTCTCTAATGACTCTATCAGCTACGCTGATGGGAACAAATGGCACCAAGAGGCTTGAGCACGTTCCCTGAGCATGCATTATATTTGCTCTACGTGTGTGAATATATGCATGTATGGACTCTGTAAAGCAGATATTTTCCCCTACAATATAACACACCCCGCCTTGTATTGAGATAAATATGATGGCACAGTCGTCTTAAGTTTCTCAAACGTCAATTGATTCTTGAACTGTGTAACTTAAAATATAACTTCAATATAATTTCAAGAGAAGTGGAGTTAATCTAGCACTTCAATTTAACAGTTAAAGGGAAAATGTGTATAAGGTAAAAACAGTATATGTGCTTTCCTTTGTAAAAGATACTGAGAAATCACAGGAGTATTCATTAAGGCCTTTGTGTCTTGTTTGAAATAGTGCTGTTAAAGGCTTTAGCTGTGGGCATCTCTCTGGAAGAGATATAATGATCCTCCAATTAAAGACAGAATCATGAGACCTGTTTATTAGTCCTAATTCATCTCCTCATTGTGCTGAGCATATCAAATGCCACAGAAAAAAAACAATTCTACATTTTTCCCACCATAATTACAGATCTATTAATAGTTTCACAACAATGACAAGCAAAGCTATTCACATCCTTTTCTACTGTCAAGAGCAATATGCAGCCCTGTCAATGAATCCATTAAAACCTGCATTTGTGCCAGTTTAGTGACATCTTGCATTTCAAATACGACTGTGTGTCTCTTCAGATAAATTACAGAATTTCATTAACAAGGATGCTTTAAGTAATATTAATTCTAAATGGGTTTTCAGACACCTCTTTGAAGCTTATCACACAAAAGCAGGCTTTTGTAGGTGTTAAGGTATTTTCCATTAGGGGAAATAAAGGATTGTGGGAAAAAGAAAGAAAGCCTGAAGTAATTTCATGAGGACTCTGTTTTTGGATTCCGAAGGTTAAACCATGATACTACTTAAAAACAGGGTAAATATATAATTAATAACGTAAAGTTACATTCCTGTATCCTATAACACCACCATCACAGTAGAAGGATTTTTCTTAAGCAAAAAAACCCCGAAACAAAACAATAAAAACAACTCAGAGAACAAAATACAACAAATACTGCTGTAGATATGTGCCTGGTAAAACTGGAACGAGCTCTAGCTAAACAATTTTTTATCTTTGGAATCATCCGGCGTATCATAACATGCTGTATTTGGGAAAAGGCCAGTTAGTCATAACTATTAGTTTTTGTTTCCCAAAAACTTATTTCCAATTCCAGTAATGTGAAACAAGATTTCCTCAAAACCAACAATAACTACCCCAAGCAAGCATCTAATTGTTTCCATAACACAAGAAGGTTTTCCCAATTCTACTGTTTAGTTTTCTCTAATTCACCTTATCTAAATATAGTGAAAAAAAACAGTGTAAACCCATCCCGAGGCTCTCTTTAAATGACTGATCCTTGCCCTAAAATATGGGCCAATCTACCTGTATAAATCACGGAACATCATAGGATTGATGATTCAAAGAAGTGATTTCACTCCTTTAAATAAGCTCAGGCTCAGAGGAGACAGCTGGATTTTGTTATATTGTTTGTTTTTGTCTTTGTGTGGAAGGATTTGCATGTGCAGATGCAGCAAAAAACTGTTTTCACTGACAGTGATTATCAAGGGTCCGTACAGTAATGAAAAGACATTTGTCAATTTTTATTAGAGTCAACTATTTCCAGATTACTCCTCTCATCATCTCATTTTAATATTTGCATCTCTAAAAAAAATTAAGATGGCCAAATATGCAATAAAAAAACACAAAAGTAAATACAAAATATATTATTAAAAAGAAAGAGAATTTAAAATTTTTGCATTTTTTCATGTATGTATTTGTGTGAATATCCGTTTTCTGCATCTATATGTTGATTCAAATATTTATTTCCTCATTTATCTACTTGTACATTTATATTTTTCTGTACTTCTTTGCTGTATGGCAATATAGGGGTCATTTCGAACCAAGCCCTAAAGTAAGATTAGTGACCTTCTGAGGTTTCTGTTTACTTTCCTTGGCTAATTATAACCATATCATACCATCTTTATTTATAGAGCACTTTAAAAAAATTTTTTTTTTAAATTTAATAATTATTTTATTTCATTCGTAACAAGAACTAAAGGAAAACAACAACAAAAAAAACAAGAATCAATACAACAACATTTTCAAAACCTGAATGAAAAGAAGCAGAAAGAAGAAAATCTTATATAATCTGCCCCTCTCTCACAAAATAATTAAACCAATAAGTTACTTTTGTGTAACAGATACAAAGAATTTAAAACAAACAAACAAACAAAACAAACAAAAAATGAGGCTGACCAAAGTGCTGTACAGTAAAAAACAAAAAACATAAAAAACCGACTAGAAATTAAAAACAGGATGGTAAAAACACTTACACATAAGAAACAAACAAAACAAATAAACAAGGACAACTTTGAAAACATTACCAAGTAAAAACAACTAAAACCAGATAGAAGACCCCATAACATCAGTCGATGAAGGCCAGGTAACTGCTTGTTTTTCATCATGTGAAACTGAACCAATCATGAACTAATACATTTTCAGTGCTCATGGAAAGTAAGAAGATGTGGATGTTGGCATTCACTCCAGACAGGAAAACAAGTCTGAATGCCAATATTGTCCAACAATTTTTCAATTTTCTATTTTGTTGTCAGTTGGGATTGGTTAGTTAGACCTAAAAAGCACACGGTTGGATTTAAATAACAGCAAAAATATGCTTAGGGATGAATATCACATGGTGAGGTCAAAACAATAAAAAATGAAAATATATATATTTATATTTATATTTATTGCAGCTATTTTCGCTGTGTTCCCTGAACAGGTCCCCATGCAAAAGCCAATTACAGTCTCATTACATTACAATCTCAAACTTCTTGGTATTTGTAATGGCAGTATCACATTATGAACATGTGGAAAAAAATGTACCTATTTCATCATTTCTTCTGAAACTGGTTAGTCAAACTTTGGTCGTTGACCTCCACAGGGCAATGTTAGCCTGATGCTGTGACATGATGTCATAGCCTATAGCCACTGGAACTCTTTCAGCAGAGTGCAGTGGTGACATTGTGCGATGTGCCTATAACAGCTCTCTTCCTGTTGAAACAGCCAAGGTTATTTTAACAAGTATCCACTCTCTCTGCCAATTCTTACATCAATCACTGTGACAGGTGACTAATAGTCATTGACAACTAAAAAATATTCAGTGAAATCCTGAAAATCTGTTAAACAAACATTAATTTTGTTTAAAAGAAAGTAGCCAAAGTATGCTAATAACTCTTAACTTGTCTTTACAAAAATGTTCCGTGTTGCTGTACCAGGTAACTACACTATGTTTGCTGAGCTATATTTTAAAGTCCCTCTGTCACTGGCCTGTTAGCAACCTGCTAACCACCAAATCATCCAAACAAGAACCCAATATCATTCTATAATGAAGCATAAACTGAAATTTGTTTGGAAATATGTGATTATAAAAGTTTGACCCCAAGCTGTCACTGAACAAAAGTCACAAATTTGTCAAAGAATAACAAAGCTAGCGTAAGCTTAAAATGTTAGCTTAAACATAATTGTAAGGTCAGACACAAGGAGCTGGACAATTCCCGGTGACCTGGTTAGCCTATTGATGCAGCGGATTGTCGTGCTGGTACTGTCCTACCGACAATTTGTTCTTGTCCGTTGTTACGAATAATGGCGATTGGTCAAAATGATTTTTGAATAATCAAAACAAGCGAAGCACACACAGGTGAAACAGCTGGAAGGCAGAGGAACGTGGTGGTGCAAGTGGACGGGATAACAGAGGAAAGGGGAAAGAGAGAGGGACCTTATTTTTTTTTAAAAAACAAGGAAATTAAAAATGTTGAAAACTTTCTGAGCAGTCTGCAATGACATTAGGTGAGTTAACCTAATTTAACCTAACCTAAGTTAACCTGATTTATTAACTTATTATTTAGTTAATAAATGAGTGAAACAGTTGAGATGGCAGGTGTGTTACAGGCTGCAAACTTTTATCTGAACATAACATGATGATTACTGGCCGAGGTTCATGGCTCTTTTTGATTACATGTAATAATGACCCTGGTACTAGCAGCTATAAAATACTTCTTCCCTCTATTGTAAATATTTCTGTGGTTTGTTTCTCTCATCAGCCCAAAAAAATACGGAATATTCCAGCCTTGGACACACAGGAAATACCAGGATATGTTGAATTTCTTGGTATAACTTAGATAAAATATTAGTTAATATTCTTTACTGTGTTAAACTGACATGGATATTTTAATACTTATTGCCAGGCTATGCTAGTTTGTACACATACACATATGTACAGCTGTCCTTGTCCAGCTGTCGAAATAGTTGCAAATTATTATTATTATTATTATTATTATTATTATTATTATTTAGGTATGTATTTGATTATTTCATAGTTCTATATGTCATCAATGTGAGCAAAGTGAAATAAAATATGGCTATATTCTATGCTTACTGTAGCTATCTGAGTACATGTTTGTGTCTTACATGCTTAATGGACATGTAATAAATTTTCAGTGTTTGGATTTTCATGGCAGAGTGGCAGTAGAAACTTCATTGGACAGTCCTCTCACTCCTCCTGACTTCAAAAACATTTACAAACTTTTCAACATCCCCCAATTTACATGACAAGGCCACCTGAAGGTAAGGCAGTGCTTGTTATCAGATAAAAAAGGCTCATAGTTTTCAGCTATGGAAAACAGCACCATCAGCATACTAATTTGACACTGTTTCTACTAAGCTAAGGACTTTCTAAGACAGAGAGAAAGAAAACAAAGTTTTAGCTCTGTGACTTTCTGGCAAGTGTGGACAACTTTATCATTTCACATATAAAAAATTCACACACAGAAACTGTTACTGCTAAATATCGTACCATGACTTAGTGTTGTAATGTCAGCTTTATCAAGTCAAAACAGTGTGGTAATAAGAGTTAATAATTAATTCTTCAAGATAATAATCTCTTTTTACTCCTACAATGTGTCTTTTATAAATGTGTTAGGGAAATATTAATAAACAAAGAAAAAAAACATGTGTTTACCAGGCATCTAAGTGAGGCACGGTGAGGCCTGTGCTGTCTTTTGGGACAGGGTAACTCTACATTGGATAAATTAATCTCCAGCAAAGATGACTTAGATCAACTTTGAAAAACACTAAGATGAAAACCCATGAAATGATTACGAACGGCAGCCAGAATGACAAGTATTATCAACAAAAATTAATCAGGTGCATCTTTTCATGAACTCAATTAATAATGTGCAACAACGGGGTCTTTTTTCCCTGGAATGAAAATTAATTAGCAGGGGAAGGTCACTCGGAGATGCTGACATCACTCATCAGGCCGCTGTGGCAGTTCTAATTATTTGTCTTCCAGGCTTGGCTGATCAAAAATTATTGCCATACCTGAGCAACATTTAGAAAAAAATCTTTGTTTAAAGCGCTTTTAATTAGACCTGCTATTTGATTAATGCAGTGTAAGCACTCAGGATCGGCCCTCTTATCAGCTTTTCTGACAAGTTTGCGGGGTATTGTTGTGTGAAAGACGTTTTACTGACGCTAAGCAACTGTTTAGTATCTAATTCATTCACTTTAGTTGCAATTAAAAAGCTATTTACTGTGAGAACACTTGTTGATATTAATATAGATGTTGTTAACTTTGACAAAGCACTTTGTGTCGATACCTGAAGTAAATATGGCATAAAGCAATATTGAGTAAATAAACTTGCATTATCTGGATTTTAACTAATAAAGAGTGTTTTGCTGACAGTCCAACAGTAACAGTATCACATACATTCATGGTCCTGTTGTGAATTGTGCAATGGTTACCCTAGTTCTCACTATACAGCTAAAAGAGAACAAGTGTAGCTCTATGGTCTTGCAATTCATTGCATTTTTGTCGGCCCTAATTAATAACAAAAGACAAAGGTCACAGTAAGCCGGCGTGATTACCTAACCCCTGCCTGATAACATATCTAGCCACTGCTGGGTCTCTTGGTCACACAGAGAGAAGACTTGTCAAAAAAAGCAGCGTTATGATCAAGGCTTTATCAAGCTCCTGCATTTTTCCACTCAGTTATTGTGTTGACTCGCTGCCTGAACTATCTTCAACCCTTACTACATCAATTCACATTACCTGCAAATTAGCAAAGTTCTACTTTCAAGCTCACAGTACATTTGATCCAAATAGACTCTAAATGCCATTTCTGTTCCTATTAACCTACAGATCGGTGTGGCAGATATTTTCATGAGGTTGCTGGGGAAAAAACACGAGGCTAATGGCTTAGTTGTGACAGCGCTATTCATGATGATTTATGATTCTGTGTTTAAGTTGATTACTCCACTGCTGACTCGGAATACTATTTCAATTAGTGCACTGAAGGTCACTCCACGAAATCCCTCCATAATCTATTCCTATTAACACTAATGCGTCGAGTATCCATATCTGTTCACCCTTGTTGATTCAAATCATCCCCACTCCTAACGGCCAGCTTGTTTACCAGTTTACTGGTTCGGACGTATCCTAGATGGTAATTTTCTCTCCTCCGTGTATCATTAATGTCTTCAGTCTTGACACATGGCTAGAAGGGACATCTCAATAGAGCTTGGGTGCATTTTTATGGTTTTATTATTTCTAATTTGTTTTACAGATCAAGTGATATTTATGCTGAATGAAATTGATCCTGAAAGCCCTATAGGCAAACGTGGTTAATATTGTGAAGTTAGAAAGCAACAACCTCCTATTACTTGTCATTATGAGAGCCAAAATAGCCTCAGCGTGATCAAAATTTTAGAGGTCTAAATTAATTTTACATCACTTTCATTCATACTCCCACTCACCCATGCAGAGGAGGAAATTAGCTACCTGTATTTAATCTAATATGTTCCCACTGTAAGAGCTGGTGGACATGATAGACTTAATCACTTCACACTGAATCGAAATGCTCACCAGACAATGCTTGGCAAACGAACAATATATTAACTTGCAAAGACATGGTCTGTGAGTTTACTGTCTTGAATGGTGCCCTACTTTATTTTACAGGATACTGTGACAGTAGAGAAACCCCCCCCCAACAAAGATTTTCATTGTAAGATAGAAATCAGAAGCTGATTAACTTGTCAGTTCAGTTTTAAAGTTCCTAGTTGATTTGAGGAGCATCAAAGCATTTATTAGATTTTAAAGAATTACACAGAAATCAGAAATATATAAAGGTCAAAGCTTCAACTGCTCTTATCAGCCTCAACAGGCCTGCAGGCCTGAAGACAGGAAACATCCTGTCTTTGAGAGAAGGGTGAAAGTGCTGACATTGTCACCAGTTGATGGGACTCTATCAAGGGGATAGGTGAAAACACTTGGGCGCAGTGACATCAATTTTCAAGATGATTTAACTCTATGCTCCTGTGTTGGAGGAAAGAAACTTCAGACCCCTGATTTACCTCTGATGACAGCTACGCAGCCCCCGAAACAATGTTTCCAAGGCTACTAGCGAATGACGAGTGGTCACGTCTGTACAGCCGTCCCCATTGGTTTGATTTATGTGACCGGGATCCAATAAAAATGGCAATCAAATCAACCCAGCCACTTTACAGGTAGAGGGCTGTCTGATTGAGTTGTCGAAGGCATGGCTGAGGCTCAGAGTGATTATACTAGGAAACAGAGAGGGGTCCATCTCTTCGCAGCCAACAAGGACACCATACATCTCCCCATGCAGCATTCCTACTCCACTGTGAAATGTATCCAAAATAACTGCACACCTACTGCTTGCCTGCCTCTTCTCTCTGAAGGTTATTTGTCGTCTGAAGGACTCTCCCTGTCAGAGTATGATGAATACCATGTACACAGACAAGAGCAGCGTCAGGTCCAGGATTAGCCAGAAAACTCACTGATCTGTGAATAACCTAAAAAAGAGGAGCTGAAGATTAGCAATGATGCTTTTAGGAATGATCCATCAAACTCAACTACCTCAGTCACTCAAATGAATCATCTCACTTGATTCTTTAACCCAGGCGAAGTACGAGTGACTGCCGCACTACCTGCAGGTCACAAAGATCATTTTGAGGATGTTTATTAAATCAGTGCTATCAATTTTCTTACTGATCATCTTTTATCTGCTCTGTCCTTGGGGATGAGTCAAGCACACAATGATGTTAAAGGTTGTGGTATTCAACTTATGGCTTCTCTATTCAACCTCCAGAACTCTGCTGACAATTTTGAATTAGAACCATTGCCATAACATACAAATTGATATATGAAATACACTCCATGTTTAGAGGGCCTGTCACTTGCATTAACTCACTTCTGTTAACAAAGCTCCTGCACAAAGCAGAACAGAAAAAAAGAGTAAACAATAATCATGTGAACTATTTGCCTTAGCTTTGAACTAATGACATCTTAGGCAGGCCTGTTTACTGTGCACAAGGAAGCACACATTCAGGAAGTAAATTGGATCAAAGTACAAGCAGCTGCTTAAGTACTTACTCGCTTCGATAAGCAGAGTGAAATCACCATCATTGTTGCATTAGAGTGACTCTCCTCAGTCACCGACAGGAAAGCAAGCAGGAAGAGGAGAGGGGAGCCGATAGTACCAGCTCCATGTGTCATGAAGGAGCTGCTGGCTAATCGCCAGCCTGAACGAGAACAATTGAGCATCACTGTAGATTCTTAATGTGCTGGAAATGTAATCACACTTTAAGAGAACACAATGCATTGTACAACAGGTACAAACACATCCTCTGGAATAAAAAGGTGAACATGTGGAATTTAAGCAAATGAGGCCTGCATGTGTTTAGTCTGTAATAGTTACACCGGTATTATTTAAGTCAAAACTGCATTTCCTTAGAAGTCAAAAGAAAAGAAATGTAGAAATTGAACAGTTTGTTAGATAAGCCCCAACTCAAAGAGTTAAAAAGAAAATTCTGTGATCTAAGGCATCTGATATGACATCATCTCAAGTTTCCACTGAACTCAGAGGACCTTTCCTCTCCAGCAATGAAGACACAAGGAAAGTTCAAGGATTGAGCAAGTCAGTTGGACTAACATGCCATGGAACAGGAAATGGCCATTCATTGATTTTGTGTGTGTCCAAAAAGATCAATTTTATTCTTCCTTTGTTTTCAAACTACAATGCACTAAAGCTCCTGCAGCAGCAGGATGTGTTTCGCACAGGCATGGTCCAAATGAAGCTATAAATCAAGTGTTGGAGCAGAAACACATAATGTCATCCCCCACAGACCACGTATAGTACAGTACCCCACCTCAAAGTCTTACATTCTGCTTTAATTCTAACAATGTCCAAAAATCTAATTAATGTCACTGTCAAAACAGCTATTATTGAGAAGTCTAAAGAAATAGCATGACAGAGATTTAGACATGTAAACTCCTCATGAGTAAGTTATTCATAAAGCTATGCTGTTATTGTAATATTGAGGGTTGTTATCTGGTTCAACATCTCTGTTGTTAGGCAGTTAGCTGATTAGCTGTGTGTGAACGTGCGCAAATGCGTGTGTGCATAAACTGACACTTCTTTAATTGTATTGCACTCATGCTATCTGCTGCCGGAGTTAACTCGTAAAAGTGAAGTCTCAAGCAGATTCCCAGCATCTGCCTATTTAAGATTCATAGAAAAGACCATCCACCCCAATCAATAACTACTTGAGATTTAAGTTGCATTATGTGTCCCCTTCACAGGCATGATTTAAAACATCAGCACAAAGTATTCTTAATTTTATTGCCTACCGTAAATTAAAATTAATGATGCTGACATCCACAATTAACAATGAAAAATGCAGATTCTTATAATTACTTTAGCAGTAATATTGTTTTCAGCCCAGGCTTAAGGTGCTCCTCATATGCTCCTCAACATTCAGTAAAACACAAAAAGACAGCTTCATTACATTTTATTTGCTATAGGAAACAAAAAAAAGGGTCTAACAAAAATCCACAGCTCATTTGGGAATATCTCGCCATGCATAATTAAGCAAATTTGATTGGAATTAAGCATGACTTCTTTTGGTTAGGTTTTAATGAATGCAAATCAGGCATCTACATCCCTAAGATTAATTTCAGCCAATTAAAAAACAAAGCTTGTTGGAAAGTGTAAAAGTGTTTAAAGTAGGGTAGTAGAGTGGGTGGGGGGGGGGGGGGGGGGGGGGGGGGGGGGGGGGGGGGGGGGGGGGGGGGGGGGGGGGGGGG